>CCAG010012516.1:0-22941 GCA_001077435.1 Glossina morsitans morsitans
CTCATGTGAGTGAAACGTCCAGATTTAATGGAAAATTTTGCGATTTTCGTATATTCGATCAGCGAAATTTTTACTTATTTTCTTATATTTAGCAAAACTAATTTCTGTTTAAACATGGTTCAGTTCCGCTAATTTAGACGATGACAATAAAAGTTGTATTAAACGCTATCTTAACATCTTACTTCCTTTCGTTATAAATATTTCTAAAGTTGTTTTTATAAGTACATCTGTAAAATTAAACATTTTTCCTAAAAAGTTTTGAAAAAATTTAATAAAAATCCGTTGTGGAACATTTCGATTGAAAAGTTTATACAAATATTTTGCAAAGTCACTTAAAATATTAGGGCAAACATGATTCATATCTGATATCGTTTCATATTTCTTATGTAATGCGTGGTTGCATATCTGCCGTTAATTTATTGAAAAAACAAGTGAATATACTATAGTGGGACACGGCCCACCGTAAAATACTTGGAACCGTTTTGGTTAGTACGATTATTCATATAACGACTTTGTAAAATAAGAGTGTTCGAAAAAGTTGTAAGATCCTGACCATTTTCTCAAAATTGCTACCTGTAAATTGAATACAAAAAACAAAAACGGACAGATGGCCAGCAGCCTTAGATCGATTTAGAAAGTGATTTTGAATCGATTTGTGCAACAAAAGGTGAGCTGATCTCAAGTTCTACTGGGTGTTCCACACCGCAAGTGGTGTAGGATGTCAAAAGAAAAAAAGACAACAACGACCAAGAAATGAAATTTTCGCCCCGACCTAATTACCAAAGAATTTTTTTCATTTTTCAACCTTCGATGTGTTTGTTGTACGCTAGAGGTGACATCTTTTTCAAATTGTTTTTTTAAGGTGTTTAGGTTATGTTTATAAAGGCGGGTGAAATGTCCGTTTCTATAATTCGAACTAAGTTCTAAATTCTAGTCTTTTAGAGTTCTGACATTACCTGTCGCATGAACAGGCGAGAGCCTTCCGTACGTTCTGATTTATATTTCCGTGCTATTCGTTTAATGGAATGGCAACACAAAGAAACTGCTATAGAGTTCGATTATAAAATAACAACTAACGCGGTTATACTCAGGCAAGTCCGACTATTAGATACTCTACACCACTTCACCTAATACAGTTTTTCACTCGTTTTGGGATACTTTTCATAAAAGCCCGCATATTGAAGGAATCCTTATATGCGATGGTGTCCAAAAAGAGACCTACATGGTCAAAATTTAGTAAGGTTGATTTCAATATCAATTCACTATTATGGACTAATTTTTAACATGAAATATTAAAAATGATACCTATTTACTATTTAAAGATTCAATTTTCGGAAGAACAGTTATCTAAGACAGGATTCAAAAAATTGCCATAGTCAAAACAAATTTTTTGTGCAAATTTAGAATGTGCAAATACTATTGCAGAGCCACTTTTGTCGAGTGCATTTTTTTCCATTCTTGGACTGACATCAGGTGTCCAGATGCAAATTTCCCCTACAGTTGCATTAATTTCAATTGAACTTCGCCCATCTACCAGGAATGTAAGGACTTAATTTCAAATTGACGAATTTGAAATAATATTTGAGTACAATCGCTTAGTCTCGTTTCGCAATGCGAGCGCCAATAAGACGCTTCACTACATTCTCTCTGCAAGTAATATCTGATTTAATATTTATATTTTTATACATTGTAACTGGCATGCTTTGTTTGTATACATTGCAACTGGCATGATTTATTTATATACATTGCAACTGGCATGCTTTGTTTTTATATAATGGACAGACAGGGTTGGATTGATTCAGAAAAGGATTCTGATGATGGGTTTATCGTGTGTTACATACATTCGTATTCTGTATCACAAGTGGTGTCACGTACAAAAATATTAAAAACTTCTCTACTTTTAGAAGTTGTTGCAGAACGTTCTTTAGAAACTTTAAAAAATATTGAATCATCGCAAATCCTTATCAAAAGTATATTTTTTCTTCTTATCTCTCTTCTATTTCGCTTTCGCCCTCCTTTTCACGATTTCTCATACAGTTTTGGTTTTTCTCTTAAGTTCGCTCTTATTTTGTTTCTCTTCATGCGAGTTTTTGTAGCCGCGATAAGCTTTCAAATTGAGCTTCTCTTCCTGTATCACATATTTATACATTTTTACTATTACTCTTTTCCTTAATATTTAGCCGATAGTTTTAGAACTTTACCTTCGAACCAATACAAGAAGAAAAAAAAACCATAAGGTTTTCGTTTCATTTTTCTTCTCACGCCAAATGTAAAGAAAAAACTTGACAAATTTTCTTTTCGTTTCGTGTACGGTTACATAACTGATGTTGTAGGCCATTTGAAGGAAAGTTAAGTGAAAAATGTAATAAAAAATATTTGTTGAATTATTAAAGAAAAACATTAGTTCTTGAAAAAAACTAAGTGCTAATATAATATAATATATAATATATATTAAAAAAATCAAAAAAAATACAATCAAAATAATTCAGAACCTTAAAGACTTAGTGACACAAAGAGAAGGATTGAAAAAAAAAAAAAAACTAGAAATAGCTGAAAAGAAAAACTGAATATTTCTATTTATAATAAAATATAAATTATTTTTTAAATAATTTTTTGCTATGTCATATGTTTGTTTTATGGCAAAATTTCTTAAGCATTATATGCTTTAGTCTAACATTTTTTATTTTTTATTTTTCTTTTCATCTTTTTCTTCTTTAGGTGTAATCTCAACTGTCTTTGAAAATATTGAAATTTGAGGAGCATATAAAAAAAAATTTAATTAGATAAAATTTATTATAAAGTAAAACGGAAGCAGAAATAAAAAAATCAATAAAAATGTTATTTCAACGCAGTTGATTATGAAATTGTATGAAAAAACTTTTCAAACGTTTACTCAAATTTACACAAAATAAAGCTTAATCAATAAAGTTAAAAACAAAATAAAAAATAATTCATTATTATACACAGAATATTTTAATACCTTAAGCTATACACAGAAGCAACCAAATTGAAACAATAAATAAGCTTAAAATATAGTTTAAACTAAAATTACTTTTAAATTAGAAACTCTCAACTTCACCCTTCATAAAAAATATAAACTTTATAGAAAAAAATCATATAAAAAGTAACAAGAAAAGAAAACATACATAAAAATGGCTGATAAAAAGATTGCTGAACAATATTATGCGCCCCCACCAAAGATGGGCAAGTGGGAGGGTTTTAAGAAATTCCTATGGAACAGTGATACAAGCCAGTGTCTGGGACGGACAGGAGCTAGTTGGGGTAAGTACAACAATAATTCAAATAAAAGTGTGCGAAAGCCTATGAATAGAGAGAGAATATGAGATAATGATAGTACGCAGTCTATAATATTATGACATAACATTCAAAAATCTTAAGCTATCTTTATTCACTTGAACACATTTTGATTTTTTTTTTTCATTCCCATACATCTACTAGGCATTATTGATATAAAATTTTTACCGCTTTTGTAGCGCTAAAGAGTAGAAATCATTTATGAAAGGGAAGAGAAACTGTAAGTTGTCCTTTCCCTCTTTCTGTCTTTCAAAATTTCCAGAATTAACCAAAAGAGAAATGAAGATTTCGCAGAATCTTAATAACCGTGGGACTTAAGGTCATTTAATTTAACCTCTTGAGTAGGTTCATCCTTGTGTGCCACAAAAATAGTCAAACCTCCCAAAATGGTATAATTCTTAAAAAAAAAAAAAAATAAATAAATGCAGACTGAAATATTGTATAGTCATCCTCTAAAATGTCTCGTTAAAGGAAGCTTTCGAAAGTATACTAAACCACGCAATGTTTACATTTGACGACTGATAGCATGGATTAATTTGAAGTTAGGGGAGCGGGAATTTTTTTTTTTGCGACCAGAAAAAAGGCAAAGTTGCCAATGGTAGTGTCATTTTAACTCAATACTTGTCTGTAGAAAAAATCTCTTTTGTAATACTGATAAGTTTAAAACAACAATAGACATTTACAAGCCTCTTCTATAATTCCGTTCTAGCACATATTAAATAAGAATTTATTTTTTGAATAGATTTGTTTCTCAATTCCCATAAGGTCGTAAAACTTTTTGTAGTATCAGCAAGAACTGTTATCTCTCTCCTTGCATTGCGGATTGCCACGATTATTAACCTTTAATATAAGCTGTTTTTTTGGACTTCATCAACTTTTCTATTATTGTAAGTGCATTCATTTATTGCCTTATCTTTTGTAAAACCTGTAATGTATATAATGAAAACGCTGCTAATCGGCCCATTAATATATCTGTATTAATTATGAGACATTGACATATCCGTGTTAACTGGCGACATATCTAGCAAAGAGTGGAAAGCTGACAGTTTACGAAACAAATAAAAATTTAAAATTTTTTATACCCTTCCTCGAAGGACGAGGTGTGTATTAATTTTGTCAAACCGTTTGCAATGCCCAGAGGGAAGCATCAGGGACCCCACAAAGTTTATGTATTCTTAATCAGCATCAAATTCTAAAGCGATTTAAGCATGTTCCGACCGGCCGTGTAATGTCTGCTGTAAACATTCTCCCCTTAGCGAAAATAAAGAGATCGCCTACAAATTTGCAAAAGAGTTTGGAATTGACTTAAACTTTTCAAGGGACGCGCCTATAATGCCCAAATGTCTTTACGACAAATGTTATTGTTTTGAATATCGAAGAAATCAGCTTCGCCCACTGCATGTTACAGGGCACGAAATTTATTTCTTCTACTTCTTTTATGTTTTTTAGGACAACGGTGACGGATATAAAAAATTCGCTCCCGGCCAAATTTAACTTTCTTACTTGTTTTTATTAATACCTTGCCGAAATTACGATGCATTTATTTATTAGACTTCCGACTATTCTAAGTGCAAATGGTGTACGTCGGCCTATTTGTATTTGTATGTGTACAGTGCAAAATGTAAACTCATTTTCATGTATTTGAAATTCGCCTTAGGATGAAAATATCTGCGTGAAAATCTCTTGGTCGTCCCAATGGTGCAATATTCCTTTACATATGTAAGAGATGAGTATTCGAAGGGTGCCTTGCGCGCCACTTTAGATGTTTATAAGCGTACTTTTTTAATGGAATAGAACTGTATCCTCTTCGCCAACGACGACAAAAGTAAAGCAATCTTTGAAAGTCTTGCCGACGGCAAATATGGTCTTAATGTGTTGCCTAAAGTCTAACAGATATCTATCTAATATTAGAACAAATTGTTGAGAACGATCAATTACTAATTTAGCGGCGAATATCAAGATCTCCTTAAAATTGAACATATTTTAACTTTTTATTTTATAATAAAAATTTTTTAAAAATACCCAAGTGGTAATATGAAAAACGTAAGTTTTTATACGTGACATTTCTCGAATTTACGTTTATTTTATTGTTTTATTTTTAGTCGTTGTTAACTCATATTCAATATTTAAAATTAACATTTATAAGAAAGTCAGTTGCGTTAAAAAAATGCATTTCAAGACAAACAGTTTCAATGAGGTTGAGCAAAATTTATGAGCAAAAAGTAAACTTTTTGCAACAATTTCTCTACAACAACAATTCAATACTTACAGGCGTCAATAAATGCATTATTTAAAAGTAATCGTTTCTACACCCGTAATCGAAGGTTTTTGATATATTCACTTTTTCTAAAGGTTTGTAAAACTCAGAAGAAGGCTTGAGAAACCTACAAAGCATACGCATTGTTAATTAGTACCAAAGTCCGAATCTGTCTCGACGTGAACGACTGACGCAACGTGTAATGAGAACATCCCTGCTTTCAGAAGCAAAAAAGATTGTTTTTTGGTTCGTAATCACAAGAGATACAAAGATAAAAATTTCCATGTGTAGAGCGGAAAATTGATCACACCCGCCTATCGTTATCAAAAGCATCAACATTTTTTTCTCATTTTTTCGTTTTCAATTTTTTTTCTTTTTGTTTATATAAAGATGATGGGTGGTACAAAAGATTCGACCAGAGAAGAATATAATATTTCTGCTTATTTTTTTTTTTCATTGTTTGTTTAACATTTTTGTATAGTTATTGAGAGTGAATGTAATTTTTTCTTACTGTTAACGTCAGAAAATTTCATTATTAATCATTTAAGCTCAGTAGCTTTATAAGCAACAGAAAAAGTGAATCCCCATATAGTAGTTACAATGAAAACAGAAAAACTTTTCTAAGTAAGTTATTACTAATACCGTGTTCTACCGTATTCTCTTATCCCGCGCCAAGTACATACAGGTTTGTCACGTTTTATTATTTTTATTATTAATTTCATTATTGACCTTTTTTTTTCATTTTACTACCGTCTGTATGTCTCTTTTTAGGTTATGTTAAGTGTGTCTTTCTTTACGGCCTTCCTTTTTTATTTTACCATAAAACAATGCTTTTAGCGCATGCATATGCATATGTGTATGAGTTGGTATATGTACATGCGTCTGCTTAAACATATCTGTGGAAGCGTGTGTGCTTATGTAATCGGAGCAAATCAACAACAGCAAAATTCTTTGCAGTATACATCGTTTCCATGGAAATGTATTTGTTTTGTCAACATATATTGTATTTATTACATGCATAAGTTTTTATGGATTATGAAGATTAAGTGGTTGGAATTGGTTTCATAACTACTAGCACTCAAACTGCTATCACTCTATTCGAAGAGAAAAAGAAATATATTCGAATATATCTTACATAAGGCTTCTCGCTTCTCTTCAAGCAAAGCGTTGAAAAATTTTTGTATAGAAAACAGTGCATATCTGATTTGCGTCTTTGCTGATATTTGCTCATTGCACTTGCTTGTAGAGAAGCAAGGCAAAATAACGAAAAAGGAACACAAAAGAAAACAAAGGAAAGAAGAATATCCGGTCATCCTACGTTAACTGTTCCCAATTCTTCTCTAGTATTCTTCAATGAGGTGCGTCTTTCGTCAGCTGAGTGCTCAGCTGTGCTAACAGCAAAGCAGAAGTGGCGTGCATTTCTTTAAATTCGTTCACAGTTCAGTTATTAAAATCGGTTTGTAACTATAATAACATATTGATACTAAATTCTTTTCTGGATAGTTCGTATCGCTTTCGTTTTAAGAGAAATACACTTCCACTTTTTCACTTCAACATGCTTTTGTTTGCAATCAATTTTCTTAAGAACTGCTTTACTTCTGTACATTCTGCAGCTGGAACGCTTTACTTCTGTACGTTCTGCAACTGGCACGATTTACTTCTGTACATTCTGCAACTGGCACGCTTTACTTCTGTACATTCTGCAACTGGCACGCTTTACTGTACGATTTCTGTACGATTTCTGGCGATGCACAAGGCGGTTATCTCTTATTAAATAATGCCCCCAAGTATCAGCTATATTTATATTGTGGCAACAAAAATTTTGCGATATGTACGCATTTACAATTTGGCAGAATTATTTACTATCTATTTCGGCAGTACTCTCGACTTCTCGACTCAAATTTTCTTGCTCGACAGACTGTGCCTTTCGCAAATATTCTGTTTATATACATTTTTTACAAACATATTACTATTAGCTAAGTTTCCGGCTTCATGTTTAATCCGCTAGTCCGCTTTTCCGCCAATCTTTTTGGTAAGCCGGCAGCCTCATCACGCGCCAAGCATTTGCACTCGGTTTTCCCTTTCTCGGAAACTTATTTTCTGGGAAAATCAATTAGTTGGAATAAACTGGGTTTGGGATTTCCGTAAGAATACTTCAAAATCTAGTTGATATTTAATGTTAAAAATAATTGTCTAGGCTTTCATTTTTGCATAAAACATGTATTCGAAGCTCTCTAAAACAAACATTATCTTTAGAAAATTTTTTGAGAAGCTGGAATACTTGAAGCGTATAGTGTTTCGTGAGTGGGCCGAGGTTCGCAAGTTATGCGTTACATCAAAATCCAAAAAGATCAAAAATGGGTGAGTTAAAGAAAGGATTGCACAAGTACACGTAATCCTTGGTTCGCAAGTCAATCGCTTTACATTATCCTGCTTCTAAATTATCTTAAATTTATCAAGGTTTATGCACATAATTGAATCGTTGGCTGCTGATGTGATCTAAACTCAAAATTAAAAACTAGTTTTGCCCCCATATGCTTTGAGACCATTCAATAAAAACTTTTTCGATGGAAAAGGATGGAAAAAGACTTTATTTCTTTTCAAATCAACTTTTTTTTCTAAATTGATATCTGGGTGACAAACATCTCTGTCAAATTTCAAATCATTTCAAATAATTAGTCCTTCAGCTGCGTTTGGTTTTGCAAGACGCAAATAAACATTTTTTCGTATATTTACAATGCGTGACTTTGTTGAGTAAAGAAGTGGCAGTCAATTTTGTTTGGCATTGTTACGGTAGATGGAACTTGGATCTACGTATCCGACCCAAAAACAACCGGAGCCAATTTAATTATCGTGCTTTCTTGTTTGTATCGTAACTTCTTTCCCTCAGGCCAAGTTATTGGCAAGAAATATTTCTTGAATGTTATGAAGACGAAAAAATTGATTTGAAAGAATCAATAAAGATTCTTGGGGTTATAACAAATTCACTTTGTTTTTCGGACACAGCAGTACGTCATTTTAGTGAAGTTGGAGAGGCAGTAACTTTTTGTTCGTTAATTTGCAGGATCAATGTGAACGCCACTGGTTGTACTTGGAAGGATTTCTAATAGTCAATATATGAAAAAGGTACCAGTCATAGAGTTTTTGTAAACATTTCCCCGTTGTCCTAAAGTAAAAGAACTACGAGTGTCGAGGAGGAAGGAGTGTCTTAATTAATTTGAAAGAACCAGCGAGAGTCTTAATTAATAAAATAATAAAACCAGTGAAAAATATTGACCGATTTTCTGTTAATAAAAGAGACCATGGAATCTTTTATATTTAGAAAAGATTTTACGAAACGCTAAGAAACAAATTCTCTTTCGCTTATTAAAGTAAGACTGAGTTAAATTGGTTGTCTTTTGATTTTGAGTGTTATGTTTAGCTTGACGGTTCTCCACAAGCTCCTTTCAAAGAAATTTATTTTTATGAGGACCCGCTAGAATAAACCTAGGATCAACATGAGGGACAATTTTGGTCTTCATAAGTAACATAACGAAAGTGTCCTTGACTTGTCCTAAGCGTTTTCTAAACGAATTAACAGAGCAGACTGTTTGGTTGTGCACTTTCTATATATATATATGTTTCAAAGAACACTTCTGCTTATTTCGGCGTGGACTGACCAGACACTCGACTGAATTAATTTGTTTTTCAGCATCATGTGTTATATATACTAGTTACAAAATAAGTTCATCAAATTGATTCCAATATAAGAAAAAAATAGATAGTAATTTCATAGATTAAACATTAAAGATTTATTCCTGTTATTGTAAAATTTTCAATAAGCCAGAGACTCACGGGAATAATAGAATAAAGGAAGTTATAAAAATCCTTGTTATAGATTAAATCTTCAAAATTACGATCAGAAAAATTTATTCAAGCGAAATTACTACAGAAAAGGCACCAGCAATCATTGCGCGCAATCAATGTGGCTCCAAAAGTGACTTTGTGGTCTATTAGCGTCTACTGAGTTCGTAAAACCTATGGAGAGAATTTCAATGGAAATTTTGTAAACCGACGAACGAATGTTTATAATTTTCAATGTTATGGTAGTCAGGTTGAAAATAGAAAATACGCAGGACATCTTACGCTCGGATTGACAGGAACCCACTAATTTTGGTTAAAGTTTTCAAACGATTGTTTTTGTAACTTGAGTGTCTTCGAGAGGTCGTCTAGGTCAAGTATCCTTAGAGGGTAAATGCAGATCATTCGTCAATAAAGCTTTACAATGGAGTCATTCAAAGCCACGTCGCTAGGAATATTAAAATAGAAGAGAGTAAACATATTATATATCGGGGAAATGTTATTGTTGAAATCTGCAATGCGTTCTGAATAAATTGAAAGTTTAATATATAATTTTTAAAATGTTATGTAAAAGCTTCTTTCTATCTCTATTAATATCTATTTCTAAGAGTTTTTTTCAAGTATTTTACTTTTGCAAATGCTATTTAACAAAAATATTTCAAGTATAAATACACTTTAGATGTATAATCTAATAAAAAATAATCTTTCATATAGTTCGCTATCTATTTTTGTAAATATTGATTATGTATGTGGTGCCGAAAGATGGAAGCGCATTCATTTTATCCCTTCGCTCCTTATATCCATGATCAGTTTAAGATTTGGAATCGAAAAATTGTTCTTTTGTTTCTTTACTCCCATGTCCAAAGTTTGCTATTGAATTTTGAAAATGAGCGTAGTGAGTAATATTACACATAGATTGAATTAGAAATGCATGTGCGTACGGAAAATCAGTAAAAGAAATTTTGAAATCCCAGCCTTAAAATTTGCGGAAGTTGAAAAAGGGCGTACACGATCTTGACCGAGCCCAAAAGAGAGTGACACCTGCCCGTACTTATAAGTGTATAGCTCTTAAAGCACTGCATAGAAATTAGAAAAAACTAACATTTTACAACAGGGTGCCCACTAAGCCCGCAAAAATAGCAAATGCAAGTCTGAAAGCTGTAACAAATATCTGTAGGGGGCATTCGAATGTTTACATTTACAGTTCATGTTATTGAATATCCACACACACACAAACACCTTCTATCTACATCTATCTATGCCTTTTTCTCTCTTTCTCACTCTTTGCTGCTTACTCTCACTAGTTTTTTTTTATGAAAGTGTAAATAACTGGACATAAGTGTGTGCACATTTATCATGAAACCATCAAAAAAGTTGTTAACAGTGATTTTAACATTTCACTTAACGTTGTAAGGCACACTTAATTACATAAGAAGTATAACAACGTCACTTACCCGCACATATGATGACTTACCTTACCTTATTTATCGATCGCATGCAATGTGCACAGCCACGAGTAGGAGTAAATGTTACAAGCAAGCAAGAGCACATTATTATTAATTAGTTATCTCAGTATTTTATCAAGTATTTGTTATTTTATCAATTTGATTGGAAAGAGCAGCAACAACAATCTGAACACTATGATTAAAAAGAGGGATTTCCAATATTTCTCAGATACATTTTTACAGACAGGTGATAAAACAAAAGCTAAAGAATGCAAAAAATTCATGGAATTATTCGAAGTAGTTGAGTTCTGAATAAAATGTTTACAATCTCTTCATATGCAATGCCATTGACGGTGAAGGCCTAAAGAAACCCTAGAACGGCCTGAAATAAATTTACTTTTTATGGAAAATATTGGATAAGATGCGACTATTTTATATATATTGTGACTTCTAAAATTTGGATTATATTGGTCTATTTTTCGGATCATCCTCCATATAAGGCCTCTTACGGAAGAAAAGTCCTTAAATGGTAACGGATGGAAAGACTATGGGATTTTGGACGAAAATAGAAAAAGAAAAGTAAGTTCTTTGACAAAAAGAATTTGCTTGTAAGCCCCCTGTGATCAATAATTTCAATATATGTATAGTTTAGGTGAGTTCAATCATCTCCACCTGTCAGTCCTCTGGAAAGTAAAAGAGGACGTGTACATTTCTAGTAAAATTCCATGCTAGCAGTCTTACAGAAGTAATTTTCATAATAATGAAAAAAATGTCAAGAAAACCTAATATTTTGTTATTTTCAATAACTCCCGACATGGATTTGAAGTTTGATGCCAATTTTCACGTTGAAGGACTTAAATTTATATACCTAAATATATTCTCAAGTATAACTACCTCGAAAAATCCTAACAAGAAATCAACGAAATTGCCTAAAAGGAATGTTGAACAAGCATATTATTTATAAGACCAGAGATGTCTCTAAGCTATTACTTGATCTACGATATTTATCTATGTAGCAACAAGTTCGTAGTCTTTTGGGCAATTTGTTGTTTTTAGCTCTTGTCGAAACGCGTGAGTAAGGGTTGGAAAGAAATTAAAATGTTATTCCCGCTTTGAGATAAATGTTAAAATCTCCGTCATGTTAGCCAATGGTGCGCCAAAGATGACAACTTTAAATAGAAAATTTTAGGCCAGTTAGGTCAGTAGGTATATACAAAAAAAGTATAGAACATTTTGTATTTCCGCGTTTTTTTTTTTAAAGAAAGCTTTGTCAACCATTCAAGAAACAAATGGGGATGACAAGTTTTAGGTTTGCTTTTTTTCTACTTCATCCCCTCGGAATTAAGTGAAAAGGTGAGAGAAAAACCAGACTAATTCATTATTTACTGTACGCTGTATTTTATGCGTATTCGTTGAGTCTTTCTTTGAACTTAACCGTCTATGCGCATTCTTATATATTACGATTTTAAAATAATATTCTTCTGATTTGAGTGCTATCGCCTTTTTAAATCCTACAGACAATCACTGTCACATTAAATATTATTTTCAATTACCTTCAATTAGTTTTCTGTAGATAGGGTGCTAAACACTGTATTCATAAATAACACTTGTGTCGATCGCAAAAAGATTAAAAAAGAGGAAAAAAATGTTATAATAGGAAATCTAGCAACAATAAGTAAACTTTATAACACTGTAATTATCACCCGACAATACTTGAGCATTGTTCTACATGCCCCCCGTTTCCCTTATGTAAAAAGAATTAATTCTTTTGTAAGAAATCTTTAGTGAAAAATTGCATAACTCATATAGTTACGAATGCACATTAAACGCAAGGCGTGAAATTTTACGGCTACTATTTATCCAAAGAGGAGGGTTGGTTATTCACATACACAGACGACTACTTGAAAACATATTAAATGCTTTGAAATAAAGGCAACGTATTTATATACATGTGCTAAGGTATTAACCCATTCCATGCTAATGAAACTAAAAACATATGAGTTTTCTCTCAGATCAAGGTCTTTTCCTGCAGTAAACATACGCGAAGATCTTTTATTTAAACGGCTAAATATATTTAATAAAAATGATCCTAGGGCTGCAGTGAAAGCACGATTTTGCTTCGGTTATATTATGTAATATTCTACTAGGGATTTTAAGTGGATCTCGATTAGCATGTGGGGTGCTCGTAACATAATAAAAGCAACCGAGGAATAAAGAGCAACGTATCTTTTTTTTTTTTTCATTTAGCAACATTTGCAGCTAGCAACCAATAACAAATAAAATATTCATGCAAGCGATAAAGAATTGGCAAATATAAATAGAGAATAACGTGACCAATGTTATGGCGTTGTGTGTAGTGGAGAAAAAAGTCATAAAGCTACTGCTACTAATTATTCAGTTATAAACAATAATGTAGAGAATTTTTGTCTCGAACTAGTCAGCGAAGGTCAAGAGAGGGGTATACCGGACGGAGGAAATAATATTGGTTTACGTGCGATTGTGTAAATCATGAAAATTGAAAACTTTTTTACATACTTGACAGTATTTTTTTCTCTTAAATTTTTCTCTACAATAAAATCAAAAAGGAACAGCATGAACAAGTGAGTATGTTCGCTTTGTGACGCACTTTCGATGTCCATTAGTTTAAAAATTTGCATAACATTTTTCAAATACTTTTTTTCTCATTCAAAGTCTGTCGCTATCGACTGATCGCCCAGAATCAGCTTTACGCTGTTTGATGACTGTGGTGAATGTTTATACAAAGCTGTAAATTAATACCTCTTCTTGCAAACTTCAATCTATTGTGGATGCTATATACGTTTTTCATTTTGGTTATGCTCATTTTTGCAGTAAGCTTGACCACGCGGTTGGAATTGTTGCCGATCATTGTTGGGGACAGCTCTCAGATTTTCTCTTTATTGCGACTATGGTTGCATATTACGTGCATTTTTAAACTTGACCTCTGGTTGTGGTGTTCTTGACCAGTTTTGATTTCCAATATTGACTCAGTTTCCTCTTTAATGACTGCGTCTTGTGTATCGTCACTGTTGCAAATATGAAGGTAGAAAGATGAATTTAGCACAAGCCTTCCTTGATCGATTGAGACTTTAAGGTTAAAAAATTGGTCCGCGCTCACGGCAAAGAACAAACTATTTATACAAATTTTCCCCTTTAATTTTCGATGCCATGAAGATATTTTTGAAAAGCTACGTAAGAGCAGGCGCTCATAAATCTGATATTAAAAATCGCATATATTATGATCAAATTGGAATTGAGAAATTGTTAAAAAAAAAATGGAAATTAATTTTTGTGAAATTCCCTGTTAGCTATTTTGCAAGAATCATTTTGGTCAAGGAAAACAAAATCACAAAATTTAAAAAATGACGAGAATATATTTTACAAATGTGTACAAAGTAATTTTTGTCACGTAACACTGAGTTCGAAAGGTGAAATTTTTTCACTTAGTACACGGCTGGCGTTGCTGAATGTACAACATTGTTTTAAAATTATGATGACAGTAACCTAAGCAACTGAGAGTAATTAAATGAGCGAGCCCGACTTAGCACTGAGTGAATAGATTCTTTAGATTTTGAAGAAAGTTGTAGTAAAATTACTGTGAAATGCGTTCGCCGTATAAACTGAAAAGATTGAAAGTAAGAATGAAGGGAAAGGGCAGTTGCGGATATTCTGTTTTAGGTTTCAGTTTTGAACACAATATTGTCAAATACGTACACAATTTAACTAATTGACGAAATTTGCGCAATGTATTTAGACTCATGCAGTTCACACACTTCACTTACTTGTACTCTTCACGTGAACGCGGCCGCATGAAAGCTCTTAATACGTATAGTTTTACCAAAGGTCGCTTCGATTAGTCATGGTAGCCATTTTTAACATCAAGTTATATATAAAGACAAGAAATTTTTAAAAAATACTCAGTTTCCGGTATAAGAAATTCTAGATAAACATCTTAAAAAATAATATATTGAACTTTTTCCGCAGAGTTTGTCGCAATTATTGGAAATCTTGCTGATTGAATTGCATCTGCTGTCTCCTGTTTCCCCAGCGTAGTGCGCGTGTAAGACCTTGAAATTGGGCGATCCCGACCTGTGTCTAATACAATTTTTTATCTATTTGCCTCATAAAATATCAAAAATTATTTTGATCTTGTGGCCGTACGAAGCCTCAGTTTTTACGAAAGCCCTCATATGGGAATATTTTCGAAAATTTAACCTATACCTATACCTAAGTTGGAACTTACTACGGTAATTGGTCAAGTCAAATTCTGGATATTTTTGCCATAACATAAAGCCTTTCGTTTCGTGACAATGTTATAGGGTAGGGAGTTTATAAACCGTTTCATTCCTCTCGAACTCTGCGCACTCATTTCGCATTGCAGAATACCAATTTTTAACCGATTTGTCAAAGTACGCGCACGATACTTGAATTGGACGTAAACACAATTCGATGCAATTCAATTCGTTCTCGCGCTGAAGCATAGCATATAGAGTGAACACTAGAATGTAGCCCCGTCAACAGACTCCAGGAGGGTAGAGAATTAATATAATAATAATAGCTGGTAGATTTATCTCAATTCGTTCGAGGTGTTGGATACATTCGCACAAACTTTTACTAGATTATAATAGATGTTTACGTGGTATCGAAATACAATTCTTGTTATTTTGTGAAAAGTAATAAATGATGTGCGAGCGTCCCGCGTTTAATACGGTACTTGTAAAGTACGGTTTCGATACGAGACGGTTTCAAAGAATCGAATATATGTTCGTTCCAATTGATTTTTAATTTTATTTTTGCGTTATCGTTAATCAGGAAGCTTCAACTGACTGTGAGCAAAATAAAAAGTAGATCAGCTGTAATTTTTGATGAAAATTAATATCGTTTGTATTGTATTGTAATGTATTTTTCATTTTTGTATTTCGTCATAATCTTGAATTTCATATTTTTTTATGCAAACTTGAAGTTAACTTCCTTTTCCATTCATGTGCATATTTGCAAAAAAATGTCCTAATAAAATTTTTATCCCAAAATTGTACCTGTTAAGACTTGGTTTCGATACCGCGCGGTATACATTACAGTATATTAACTTATTTGATAATACTGTCTCGATCCAACAGGCTACAAATTTTTTTGAGTTATTGAAGTATTGGGAAAGTCAATTCGCTCCTTTCCGGTGGAAATGAAAGACAGTTTTTTTTTTAGTGGATAAATATGCTATTGTGAATGGTCGAATTTGATAAATGTAATCTCTCAGCGCTTTAACGAATTGTTATTCATTGGTTTGTATGAACTAATCCCATAATTTTGCTGTCATCAGTTTCAATTGACCTTCAATAGTAAAATTGTCGCAACGGAATTTTGTAAACCAGTGTTGGTATTGGTTTCCTACCAATACAACTTCTTCGTACACATTGAATAATTTTTTTTTCTTTTTTTGATTTTATACCATTTTTACTTTATCGATAGTAAAAAACTAAAAGAAGTCCAATTTAGCGGGCTTCGATTCCGCACGCTGAAATGGATCGTTCCCAAAGCAAGACTCGCTACATTAATTGTTAAAATATATAATGAAAATACGGCTCAAGTGTCAACTTGGCTGCGAAAAAATACAATTAAATCTCCGTTGGAAGAAAATTGAAATGACTTTCCGAGCCACCTAATAACTTTAAATTATATTTATTTATTTATTTATTGCCTATACATTTTGTGAGTAAAGTTCCAAAGTATGGATCTAAAGGCTGCCGGGTAACGATCCATCGATCATAGCTCGCCTTTATTGAACTAGCGACCTTGGCCTACTCATGCGTACGTTTAAATTATGCTCTTCTATATGATATTTTAATTCAAATAAAAACTGTATGAATTAACTGCGTTAAGTTGGGGACGTCTGCATTGCATTAGGAGAAGAGGAGCGGTGTCGACTAATTATAACTTTTGACTTTTTATTTCAAAAATTTTTGTTTCGCAACCAATTTACACTTGATAACAAAATAGCTCTGTTATAATATTAGTAATTACTTACTTACAATAGTACGTAACCAATCAAATTCTAGAGCACAAGAACAAAGGATAAGGGAATACTACTTTTTTACTTGAGCGTTTTTAGTCGCTTTCGTCCACAACAATTAAATCATAACACGTATATTACTTGAAGATTCCAAGTGAAGTAATAGAAAGCGTAATTTCAAAACCTAATGGCATCACATTCTAAGGTCTATTAAAATATTAGGGCACGGACATTTCATAAGCACATCCACAAAGTGAAGCGATATAAATTTGTAATTCGCATCAAAAAATTTTTTAATCGGTTTAAAAAAAAAAGATCGACCGATTCACAATTAAGAAATATTCTGTCACTGTCTGCGCGCCCGCATGAGTTGCGGGCGCGTATTCAACATGCAATTGCAGCGATGAATATTAATTTCCCATTTGCTCTTTATCTGCTTCAAATAAACGTGAATAAGAAGCATTAAATTCATTTGTTTATAAATATTGTATGAGACGATAAATAAAGAAATATTTTAGTACACAACATAGATGTACACAAATGTTTCTTTTAATTCTCATTAATAATTTTTCATATACTTCGTTAGCTTACGTTATAGCAAACTTCCAAAATCGCGTCTATTTAATTTTGTTGTCATAACTTGACATTTTTAAAGCGTTTAGTTATATTTGCTGATTTTTTCGTCCACATTGTCTGTCTGTTTCAATAAATTTTGAATTTTCAGAGATTCAAACTTTTCTGTCCCGAAAAAGTTCGAGGGAGGTTTGTTCGCAAACGACACCCGCAATAAGTTAAGACTAACTACACAAAAGACAAAAAGCTTGGCTGGGATTATGTGTATTTGGGAAATAAATTTCCCTAACGGACCGGTGACGCTTCTTCATAATGAGCAAAGAACTAAGAGTCTCTTCTCTTCTACTTTTTTGGCTAATATATGGCGAACGATAGGAACTATAGCGATTTTTAGTGTACGTTGAAATAGCTTCCCCAAGACGATTCCCCTTACGTTGTAAGGGGAATTCTCCTCGGTTTCGTTTTATAAACAAAAGTATATTTGAGACACGTGCAGTTGCAGTATATTTTATACAAACGAGTGTAACCGTCGAAATGGAAATGTGGATGTGAATCGAACATTAAAAATTTGTTTAAATTGCAAACATTTGATTTTTAATTACTTAATTTCACGCAAGTCTGTCTAAGTAAACAGAATGTTTTATATTTTTTAAGTTCCCTTTTTTCTCTTTTCTTTTTTTTGCTAGTAACTGGAAGATTGTGTAAACATACTTTTCCCATTTTTCTACATCTCTACTATATACATATTAATCTTACAGGCCATTTTCCTAGATACACTAGCGCTTTCTTTCCGTTTGTAACATTTTGATAAAATCACTGGAAACGAGTCTCGGAATGCTTTTAATTAACGTAATGTTTCAAAAGTCCTCGGTAAATATTTGTACTTTACAGGGACATCTGCTATGAATTAGAATTTATCGTTACCGATATTTTATATCTCTTATGCACCTAACTTTCTTTGGGTTTTCGATATCTGTCACCGAAGGTTACGTTTTCACTAAATTAGTTCGTGGATTTGCAGCATTCAGAAATATTGGTCGAAACTTTCGAGTTGATTTAGCCATGTTTATCTGCCCTGCTGATACTGGAACATTCGAAATCACGTAATTCAAAAGAGAAAAGTCGAACTAGACCTATAACACTGTGATGAAAAGGTCGTGAAAATTGCAGAGAATTATTCAAACGAGTAACCGTTTTTCTGAAATTGTCACTCGTTTAGCTGATATCTATGTCAAATTTCATGCCCATGCTTTAGACTATGAAAGAGAGAGGCTAGTTATTGTTTACTCTTGTAGTGGAAGAAGAAGATATGCTTGTTCAATTGGGTATGAAGAAGTGCATTTTTCCAATTGGATTCATCTCTTCAAATAAGTCAGATCGACGCTTATTTTGATTTTGATAACAGCCAAAACAACAATTAAGGTCAAGATCGAAAGATGGAGTGTCTAGAACTTATTCGCCTTAGCGAACAAGATGGTTGCGAAGTGCTGAAATTCTGATAGGGAATATTTCGCAAAGAACTAATGCAATGCGAATTATCGTGATGAAAAAACTAACAGGTTTTATCCTGGAGAACAGCTTCGCAACCAAAGGACTCATAATTGTTTCTCTCCTTGTTACCACTTCAGTCCAGTGGAAAGAATTCATAAGCCACATCACATCTTTTTAATTGAGGAGCACTTAGTTTTATCATCTTTTGATCGCAGTTAACGGCTACAGAAAATCCGACCGGAATTTAGCAAAGTTATGAGTTTCAATACACAGTGGATGTTGGCCTTTCATCACGAATTTCCAAAAATTCCGTTAAAAGAGTTGTTATCAACTTGCAGATATAGTCCACATTCACTTTTAAATTTTTCCAACATTTTGCTTTATCTAAATTAAAAAAAAAAATCTTTTCTAACAAATCTCAATTTCATTCTTTTCTTCCTCACTGCAGCCATAGAGTTGCTCGTAAGCTCCCTATCCGCATCTACTAAATTATTTTTCCGCTTTTTTTATATCTATCACCGAAGGATAAGGGATATATTCATTTTGGCAAATGTTTGCAACGTCCGGAAAGAAGCTTCGGGGACCTCGCAAAGTACATACATTTGTGATCAGCATCAAATTTCGCAATCGATTTAAGCATGTCCGTCTGCCTGGTTGTCTGACTGTCTAATGTCTCTTGTAAACATTCTTCTGGTCGCAAAACATAAAGCTATCCAGTTCAAATTTGGTAGAAGCGCTGAAAGTTCTTGCACGCAGCTTGATTTGAAAGTGGTCTAAATCGGTCGAAGGACGCACACATAGTACCACGTAAGCTGAAAACAGCTCTGCGTTTCAAAAGGTATAAAATATTGGTTCTGTACTCATTACTGATAAACTATAGCACATAAGTGTGAAATTATTTGACCATATATTCTGTAGGCGATCCTTTTACTACAGCATGTACCTGTACACAAAATTTTATTTTGAAAATAGGAAAAGTCAGCCGAGCTCTTTCCATATTCTAGAGCACGAAAATTTGCTTCTTTTACTTGTTTTGTCTTTTATAGGATAACGATGGTGGGCATAAAAGATTCGGTTCCGACCGAATATAGTTTTCGGACTTATTTCCTTTCATGCCTATTTCTGTGCTTGCACAAGTTTCAAGTATTGAATTTTTGTATAGTTACACTGCTATTCTTGTTGTGTTATTCCGATCTCAATTGTTCTGTTGTGCTGGCAATTAAATTGCGTCCGTCTGCTTTATTTTACTTCAATAAAATGAAAAAACAATTGCTGTCGTTATTAAACTACTGCTATCGATTGTATTGTATGTACATAATGGATTCTTACAGTGAATCTTGTGTGCTTACACGCATAAGTATATACATAGCTGTGAATGTATGTATAGGCGGTCGGTACATTTTTCTATTCATTCATACACAATCCCGCATTAATTACTCTCTGCGTGTATATATTGCAACTTAATTAAAGATGCAGAAATGAAAACCGATTGTAATTGAATGTGGCGAAATCGTAAGAGGGTACACTGGGGAAAAGATCGTTACTGCAGTTAGTGTCATTAGAAGAGTTTTATATATATATATATATATATAAATAGGGTTTGTTTTTATACCCACTACTGTAGGATAGTGGTACACTCACGTTGTTTTTTTTTTTTTTTTTTTCATAATATATGTAACACCCAAAAAGAGGCTTCAGAGTTATGAAATTCTTCAGGGAACCAGAGACATAATTTATTGTTTTCACCGCAAAAGGTATTAGTAAATATCTCCCTAATCTGTAATTAGCGCTAAAAGTCTAAATTAAAGCGAGCAAAGGTCTTTGATTAGGAACAAGCTTGATCTCATTCAATTAAGGCGTCAAAAAACAATTCGTACATGAGTAAACAGGTTAAAAATAACTCTACAGTAAGTTTTGTCATTCCAACCCGCCCTGCTAGGTTAATACGCTTAAAAGGTAACAAAGATGCATTGCATGTGTAGTAAGAATTTTATTGGCGGATATAGATATCACATGTGAGCCTGAAAAAAGGCGCTTATTGTAAAAGCTATAGTAAAAAGAAGACGTAACCACATCTTAATAGTTCATTTTAATTATTCGCTTCATCTTGATCACAATTATTTCAGCGTTGGATCCCGTGACATATTAAGAGCACGTCACCCGTCATGGTTCAGCAGCACCTTGTTTGTGAATTAAGTGCAAGCCCTGCGCTCCCGCCTTTGACAACTTGTGCCGTGAAATCCGAGCTTTTCATAGTTCTAAAAAGTAATATTATGTATGCTTCAATAAGTTCGAAAACAATTCGGATCGAAATCGGCCGAGAACTCTTTGAAAAACGAATTTCATCTTTTCTTGATTGTTTACTTTTCGAAAATAGTGATTTATGCCTATGCGTGTATTGGCCCGACAGTTTGGAACGGCGTATAAAGTTTTGATATAGAAAATTAGTTATTAAAAACAATCAGTGCCTTTCCAAAAAGAAAAAAATCTTTGCATGAAGCTTAATAAGAGACAAGTTTGACAAGGCGCTCACAAGTACAAAACCGATAAAGAAGAAGATACTTAATAAATATGCATCGACCATCTCACTTATTTGGCCATCGATAGTGTTATTTGCTTTCCCTCTTTTAAGAAGAAGTAATTTTCTTTTGTAATAAGCGAGAACTAAGACAAATAATCGCGAATGGTTGCGGTATCCGTATAAACTTATTAGCTTGTTCTTTGTAATTTTTCAGATATTTTCAAAGTTTGTAAAGTAATATATAGAAGAAAGCATCTGCGCCTGATAGAAAATTGTATCTGTGCTTCGGATTAGCGCGATCAGAATCTATTAGATTTCAAAACTTTACTTTGGAAAGCATACTTGCTTTCAAAATTTTTCCTTATCGTTCTCGTTAGCCAAAACATAAAAAACAACTAAAATATTCAATCACAGTCAACACAACATCGTCCATTTTCTTAGTTCCCAAATTCGCTATTGTTTTTTGTTTTAAACGGTTTCCTATTGAACTATTAGACCGATAGAAAAATCGATAAAATTCGACCTTAATTGTAAAGCACCTCAATAGAAATAGTTTCTCTTTTCCGTCTATCACAGTTGTTGCTGTGCGGAATCATAGCTGCTGGTACAGCTATTAGAATTAGATACTGCCGGCCTGCATAAAATATGACTTGAAATAGACACTCTGCATAGTCGGAATGAAAAACTTAATTCATCAAAATGTTCTATTTTTTTACTCTTCTTGGAAGCAAATCTACAATAGTGTCTTCAGCACCCTCAGTTGGTGTTAACACTCACCTAGTTCTTCCACTACATCTAACAAATATTGACAAAACCAAGAGCAAAACATTTAAATGAATTCGTCTTGGCATTCCTGCTGAACCGCTCTTCCGATGTCTTTAGAAAGCTTCTTTTCCAATCTGCGATTATGGATAAATTCTTACAATCAAGCAGCTACTTTGTGACTGGTGAAGCTTGGACATCCTGAAATCATCTACAGAACGTAATATCGTGTGTGATAATATCTTACTTAGTGAAACTACTCACCATAAGATTTAAGTTTCTTTTCTAATATGAAAAGCCGACAACCTGCTTCCTTGTAAAAATAAAACTGATTATGGTTTCAATACTCGGGTTTGAACTTCTCGGGTTTATTACGTTGGTAGTGGTTAATTTTTTTCTTCTTTTGGTTGAAGAATTTAGTTCGTTAGTCTAAAAAACGAGCGCACGTAGTGCAATAAAAGGTGCGCCTCTCTCAAGTCCTTCTTGGCGTTGTAAGCACACGCACACACTTAATACACACTTCTGCCACAAGTGCTGTAAGGTAAAAAATAATATTTGTGATCACATTTTTGTGATTAAACGCACTTAAAATATATTTGATAAGTGATACAATATTTGCAGCCTATATACAAAACCTCAAATAAATAGTGTTTGCAAATTTCTAAATGCAAAGCTTGTACGTACTTTGCTAACATTTTTAGGTTCTGCCTGC
>CCAG010012517.1:0-10111 GCA_001077435.1 Glossina morsitans morsitans
AATTTTCGAGAGTTTAAATACATTTCCCCAAAGACATTAAAATTAAGATAAACTTTGCGTTAATTTATATTTTTATAATTTCATTTTAATAAATGCCGTATACAGTTATAAAAAAAAATTATATGTTAAAAGAAGCTCATGTGCGGATTACATTTTAAAACACGAAATAGTCCGTCGCAAAAGACGTCCCTACGGTGGGGTGATAGTTGTGGCATTGAGTTTAAATTATCTTAAATTTAAGTTTTGATAATAAATATTCAATTAATTACTTACAAAAAAAAAAAAAACAAATTCTAAATAATAATAAAAAAGACAACTTTCTTAAAGTACACAAATTATTCCTATTTAAAAAAGAACGAAAAAAAGTATTGCATAATTTTAGACACAAATTAATTATTTTAAAGAGTATTTGTCGTTTATACGTTTTTCTAATTTAAATATTTTGCTTAAGGATTGTGTGAGTTTCAAATTACGGTAATCGTAAGTATATATCATTTTTGTGGCATTCATTTCCAATACATTAAACTTTTAAGCTCTATCCCGCTCTATCTCTCTACCTTCATATGAGTTGTAAGCTCTGGCAGGTGTTTGCTAAGTGTATGTGAAATTTCTGAATGAATTTTTTATATATATATTGTTTGTCGGTTTGAATGAAGTAACCGTTGTGATTGTTTACCTCTCGCTATATAGAACACAATGTCACTCTCTCTTTCTCAGACGTGCTTTATTTCTCTCTCTGTTCACTTCTCATTGCAAGACCAATATTTTTATTATTTATTTATTTATTTTTTTTTTTTTACTTACGAACATTGTTATATTTTAAATTAAATTACGTTGCCCAGACTATTCCTATATTCTATAAAATAAATATCAAATATATGTACTTTCTATAGCTCTATTTTCGAATTCACTGTAATAATAAAACGAATTACGTGCGTAGTTATTAACAAAGCACCCTCTAACTATTCAATATAATAGAAGTTTTATTTGTCTTTTTTTTTTTTTTAAATTTTTAATTAAATGCACGCTTCTTTCTGCTTTCTGCTTTATGTACAACAATTCAGAATTCACGTATTCATCAGGGAACTCATTAAGCCTGTGTATGAATAAAGCCTTGCTGTACATACATTGTTCATATGCTTTTCAAAGAATATTTCGTTGAGGAAACTCGATGTAGGAATAAAAGGCCATTTTCAAAAGCAATTTATTTATGCTTCTGATGGGCGTAATAAGTTTTTAACATTTAGCAGACACACTGTAACCAGTTACGTAAGAAGAAATAACGGGACAAACATAAAAGCGAGTAGTACGATTTCTAAAACTATTTTAAATACTGTGATAAGGACGATATATATAGAGCCCACACATGTACACAAGTGTTTGGCTGTTAATTGTTTCGTTAGTCGAAGGATATCGAAGAAGTTGGGTTAGCTTTTCCTCTTTAGCAAAGATCACTTAGCAAATGTAGTCTGACAATAACAGTAGCGAGAACAAATTTGAGCGGCTCATTTCGATCGTTATAGTGATTCTACACATATATACTTCTTAGCAGCTTTCTCTTTTCTTTTTTTTTGTTTACAATTTTTTCTGGTCACCAGATCATCCTAATCGAATCCAAAGCTGGTGGTAAAGCTCTTAGATTTTTTCAACCAACCGTAGTGTGATTAGAATGCCATTCTGATATGCTCGTTCAACTAAGAGTACGCACCTACCGATAACATCTTTTGCGATTGCGAAACAATTACAAATCAAGCACATAGGTGGTCTTATAGATATACGAATGGATGGGGAATAACTTGACGCAACATCTGACTCTATATTTGCCTAATAGAGCTTTTTGGCAGATATTGTATGGGCGTGTCCAGTATAGTTCTCCGCGTGAACGATAGATGTAAATAAAGTTTTACTTTTTTTTGCTTGAAAAGTGTCTGACCTTCGAATAAAGGAGAAAATTTCTTCTTTTTATTCATCAAAAATAAGACTGAGCCGATCAGACATTTTCAACATTTCGTTGTCTCTCAGTACCCTAAAGACTCTTCCGCAATGATCTCATTACTTGATCCATATTCTTTCCTCCAAAGTATCCTTTTTAAATTTGCAAATCGTTATCAGCGACTGGGAGCAACATCTTGACAATACGGTGGATGGTGTAGCAATTCGAACTTAGTGTACTCGCTATAGTGTGGTCTATACCGTATCTTACGTAAGCCTTCATTCAATATGCGACATGTCCGTTTTGTAGACATGCTTCTGGCCTCTGCTATCTCCCTAGAGCACTTGGTAACTATTACTTTATTAGGGCGCTTCATATGGTGGGACCTCAGTGGAACACACTATCGACTTCCACACCTCTTCTCTTTCTAAGTGCCATCGCTCTTGGAGCACTCTCCCTCCTTAATGTGTTCCAAGCTTCCAGGCTTCATTACTGCTAGTTGTCAACTGCAATATTTCACTGGGTTCTACTTGAGGTCTACCATTCTCAAACCTTTTGCAGTGAAATATACCCTGCTCTACATTTTCCTCTTTTTAAGCACATTCTTGGCAATTTGGCGACGTATTGTGTCCGAACTGTACAAGCAGCTGAAAGCAGTCACGAGCTGGGTGAGATATTATCTTACCCATCCATCCATCTATCCATTTTGTTTGAAATAAGAATGAACATCCATCTTACCGCTCTTTCCCGTCGCGATTGCCAAATCCTCAGCGCCACTAGACACTCGTCTTTTTTTTCGACATTTTGGGAGCGGCAGTGGATGCACCTCATTCCATCTGCCAAAATATCGATGGGCATGTCGCCTGCACTGTGGAATCCGCAACCATGCGTTATTGTGTCGTCCAATCTTTGTGAACAAGTGTTACGGTCCTTATCTTCAAAACGGAAACTTTCTAGACAATCTGCGTATAGTTTTGAAATGTTTTAACAAGAGATTTTAACAAACTAACCAATCGAGTAGAACAATTCAACCCTTCGTACATATTGTATAAAGTTGAAAGGTATAGGTTAACTAGCTCGACTTAGAATTGATGGTAAAGAAGGCCGTGAAGGATCAACAAGTCGAAGAGTTCCAGTTGTTTTTCAAATTTTTCTAAAAAATGCTATTATACTTTATTCCAATCGTACCATCATTTTTACAAGAGTATGAAATAAGTAAGAAAATTATATTCGGTCCTGACCGAATTTTTTACACCCATCATCGTTATTCTCAAGAAGATGTAAAAAAAGGAAAAAATATCAAAATTTTAATTTTTTTCAATATCCTTATAATGCGCAGAAGCAAATTGCAACATGAAGTATATGAATTCTTGGTCAGTTGCAAAAATGGTGGGTGCACCTAAGCATGTCTGTCGTGTCGTCTATCCATCTGTCCATCTGACCAACTATGTAGTATCTATTGTAAACATTCTCCCGTCAGCGAAAATAAAGATATCGCCGTGTGGCCACCCACACGCCTATGTGACGTAAACTTTTATTTTGAAAATAGAAAAAACCAACCGCGCCCACTTCATATTCTAGAGCATCAACATTTAGTTCTTTCACTTTGTTTGCCTGTGTTAAGGTAACGGTGATGGATACAAAAGATTCGGTCACGACCGAATATAATTTTCGTACTTGTTAATGGTTAAAACGATCTCAACTTCACATCATAACAAACAGGTACTAAAATTCGTCGACGATATGGATGAGGGAAGTTAAGTGCGAACTAATCTTGACATAAAGACAACCAAAGCAATAGAAAAAAATCTTCACTAAGATCACATCGTTTGCCGCATGCTCTACGCTTTTTAAAATTGAAGGCTTTACTTGAATAGACCATCAAAAAGTCTGCGTATGTACGTGGGTTGTGTACAGTACTACCACCACCACCACCACCACCACTGAGAACAGCAACAACATCGAAATGATAAATATTGCGGGCGTTGTGAGCATAGTGCTCTTCTATTTACTTATCTTGGGTGTGGGTATATGGGCTGGACGGAAAAAGGAATCGGGCAATGATTCTGAGGAGGAGGTTATGCTGGCGGGTCGTTCGATTGGACTTTTTGTGGGCATCTTTACAATGACCGGTAAGTGACATTTTCGGGTTCATCGAGAAAAGACCTTAACACAGGGGCATGATCTATTTTTGTAGCTACTTGGGTTGGAGGCGGTTATATAAATGGAACTGCCGAAGCAATTTATACCTCTGGCCTGGTATGGTGTCAGGCACCTTTTGGCTATGCTTTGAGTTTGGTGTTTGGTAAGCGTTTCATTTCATTGTTCTTTACTCCCTTTTTCTCAGCGTTTTTTCTTAATGACTCTCCTCAGGTGGTATATTCTTTGCCAACCCTATGCGCAAACAAGGCTACATAACTATGTTAGATCCTTTGCAAGATTCCTTCGGCGAACGTATGGGTGGTTTACTATTTTTACCGGCTTTATGTGGTGAAGTATTTTGGGCTGCCGGTATTTTGGCAGCATTAGGTGCAACTCTCTCTGTTATCATTGATATGGATCATAGAACTTCGGTGATTTTATCTTCCTGCATAGCCATTTTCTATACGCTCTTCGGAGGTCTTTACTCTGTTGCATATACGGATGTCATTCAATTATTTTGTATATTCATTGGCTTATGGATGTGCATACCATTTGCTTGGACTAACGAACATGTCAAAAGTTTATCGTCTATGGAGGTCGATTGGATTGGTGAAGTGGAACCGAACCAAAGATGGTTTTACATAGATTACGGTTTACTATTAGTATTCGGTGGCATACCATGGCAGGTTGGTTGTTAAAAAACTACAGTTAAACTAATCCGCTTTGATTTCTGTCACGCTACGTATTTGCTATGTAGGTATACTTTCAACGCGTTCTATCCAGTAAGACTGCAGGTCGTGCACAACTTTTATCCTACGTAGCTGCTTTTGGCTGCATTTTAATGGCTATCCCACCGGTTTTGATAGGCGCTATTGCCAAAGCTACTCGTAAATAAAATGAAAAGCATTCGGCATCATTTATAATATCACTTACGATTTTTATTCTCTAGCCTGGAATGAAACTGCGTACAAAGGTCCTTATCCTCTAACCGAACAAGAAACTAGCATGATTTTACCGATGGTTTTGCAATATCTGACACCGGATTTTGTATCCTTCTTCGGGCTAGGCGCTGTCAGTGCTGCAGTTATGTCGTCCGCTGATTCTTCGGTATTATCGGCTGCTTCAATGTTTGCCAGGAATGTTTATAAATTGATATTTCGACAAAAGGCATCCGAAATGGAAATTATTTGGGTGATGAGAGTTTCTATTATTATTGTGGGTATACTAGCGACAATTATGGCATTAACTATACCTTCAATATATGGCTTGTGGTAAGACAAAATTACCATGATTTCGCATAAAGCAAAAACAAACAAAAAAAAAACTTTTTTGTTTCTTGTTGTTCTTGTTTACGATAAGGTCTATGTGTTCCGATTTAGTATATGTTATATTATTTCCTCAACTGTTGATGGTCGTGCATTTTAAAACGCATTGCAATACGTACGGCAGTCTGGCGGCATACATTATAGCTTTGTTTGTGCGTTTATCAGGCGGCGAAGCCTTACTCGGCTTACCTGCCCTCATACATTTTCCTGGTTATGATGAAGTTGAAAAAAGGCAACTGTTCCCGTTTCGTACAATGGCCATGATTATGAGTTTGGTAACTTTAATAGTGGTTTCATGGTGGACTAAGTGAGTTGAATATGCGAAATGTTTCAAGAATTCGATTAAAATACAATCGATTTCATTGTTTTTTTAAGAACGATGTTTGAATCTGGCAAACTGCCACCCAGTTACGATATATTCCGTTGTGTAGTTAATATACCCGAAGACGTATTGCACGTAGGTGAGCCCGCTGAATCTGGAGAACAGGTAAATTAATTAGTTTAAAATAAGTTAAGTAAGTTTAAAAGTTATATTTGGCTGGCGTCGAACGCAATCAGTCAGACAACTTAACCTATCTCTCTTTTTCATAAAACATTTTAATATTTAAAGCAAACTTGACTATCGATCACGAACTACCAAGAAAAGGTTTTTCTCGAAACTATATTTTTCGCATTGTCTGTGCCGATTACGATCAAATTTCGAGTGTAGTTTCATAATAATATCTTCTAGTAAACCATGCAGAACTTCGTCATTAGTGGACTGTAACTGAAATATTGGAAATCTTAAAAAATCCTGCGCTTTTTATTAGGTTTTGAGCAACATTTCCAAAAATTTTTTTGCGGCTTTAATATAAATGAAAATTTTTTGGACTACCTTACGTGTTCCACTACATGTTTCATTAGGTTTACGAATACATTCAGGAAAATTACTCCGGCAAACAGGAAAAACAAATAAAGAATATATCACACCCCGCCTATAATTCCTAATGCGCACAAACAAGTTGTATGGTGAAATTACCACTGCTGCGTATGTGTTAAAGTCCTTTGGAATACTCCACTAAATAATTTTGTTATAAAATTACATTGGCTTCATACTATATAATGTTTCGATAAGAATCCTAAATGGAATGCTCGCAAGCCCAAAGCTTAAAAGACATCATAAATTTTAGGTTCAATTACTTTTAAATAATCATTGGTTCCTTTCTGATTTTTTTTTTATTATTCCACGAGAATAATAGATAATTAAGTTAGTATGTCTTCCTTGAGTAATGATATTTTAAGGTTAAGATTACTTAATACACATAGATACAGAAAAAAAGAAAAGAAAGCCTGGAGCCTGGACCAGTCGCTCAGGGAATGTCCCCTAGAAAGTAAACAGAATGGTCAGAACAAAGAACAGGGTCAAGAACAAAGACTTATGGAAGAAGGGATAGGACTGATAGCAGCCTGGAAGCTGTATGGTCGATTGATGGGCGTTATGCCTTTACCGATCGATTTAAAAAGCTTTAAAAAAAAACGTTTCGCAGAACGTTTTCCTTTTTTTTAATAAATCGCTTCCTTATCAGTTTTCTAAAGTTGTCATGACATGACTTTAAAGAGTTACTTAGAACTCACAAGGTTTTATAAAATCACTTGAAACTATTTTATAGCTTTCCGTTATGGCTGGGCCCTTGGCGCGATCATATGGCGCTGCCACAATGGCGGGCAAAGATGAACGTAACGGACGCATAAATCCGGCTTTAGAAAGCGACGATGATCTTCCAGTAGCCGAGGCAAGACGACTAAATCAACAGACTGCGCAGGCACAGGTACAAAAAATGCTAAGCTCAACAGTTGGCAAAAGTGATACAAATAAAACAGACGACGACGATGACGACGATGGAACTAGCGATGGATTTTTTGACAGTAGACCTATAGATCAGGAAAATACTGCCTTCTAAAGAATAATAAGATAAACAACAAACTTCTTACAACAAATAAACGATAACGAAGACAAACCAATAACGAAAGTATTAAAAGTCATCACAGTAGAGAAAGTAGAAAACAAAATTCAAAAATTCAAAAAAAAAAAAAAAAATAGAACGTATAGTCTATAGAAGCACACACAAAAATTTAGATCAATTTAATTGAGGAGAACCATTACAGCCATTAGTAATGCCATCCATTTAGAAAAAAAAAGACGAAAATTAAGCAAAAAAAAAAAAAAAAAATTGTAAAAAATGCAAATAATTACAATTATGTATATATACGTAGGTAAGACGACATAACTCCATTAATTATTATATAGAAAATACCAAGCAATGTTTAAACATAGTCCCGCAGTTCCATAACCAACTAAAGTTTTTTAATTTAATTGTTAAGTTTATTGAATTCTTCTATGATAAGTGCTCAGGTAATTCATTAAAAAACAAAACTCCCAAAATATTAAACGAATGAACGATCAGGTTAATAATTGTTATATATATATATATATATATATATATATGTAAAGTTTTCACTAAGGATTTTTGTTGACTAAAATAGTGTTTGTTGAAATTTTAATGTTAATGCTAATGTTATTAATTAATTAATTTATTAATGTTCGATGTTGCTAAACTTTAATTTAATTTAAAAAACAAAGAATAAGAAGAAGAAGAAGAGAAAACCAAATAAAAGCAACCCATACATATCAATTGCATTTGTGAAATATAATAAAAAATGAAGAAAAGAAAAGAAAAAGAAAATATTAACCTATACACCCTTACACTTTACAAGCATATATAGTGCACCTAAATATATACATAGAAAAATCGAAATTTCGAAAACTGGTTAAATATCGTTTAATGTTATATCACAAGGGATTGTGAATTCATTCAATCGAAATTTCGGTTCGAATATATTTAAGAATTGAAAACTTTACTAAAATTTATATAAATTATTAAATACGTACTGTAAACAAGTGACTTGAACTTTTTGGTATCAAAATAGGTGAAGCACAATTATCGGAAAGGTTTATCTTTTTACCACATTATTTGTTACATCATTTTGATTAAATTTAAAACCAATTGTTGCGTTGCTATATACAATACGTGAGAAAAACGTTTACCGGACTAATGTTTCGAAAAGAGTACATAATTATTATACGTAGTTAATAGAAAACAAGCAAGAGCATAATAGTTGAACACAGCCGACCAAATAGACATACTAAACCATGTGGTTTACAAATTACAAACCTTCATTTAGATTTTCATGATGGAATAGGAACAATTATACCTTGGGTTTCGATCGAAGGGCATACTTTCCGTGGGAAGCCTTCTATGGAAGAGAAACCAAAACGTAAACTGACGGGACCCAAATTTAGCAAAATTAATTTTCTTCTTAAAAACCTTATTTATTTTCTCCTAATTCCGTCATAAAGTAGTAGAAACTAGACAGAGGCTGATTTTCGTAATTCGTAGTCCAAACATTAATCAATTGTCCATATCATCTTATTACTATTAAGAACGGTACTTTTTTAGCATATATAAGGGCGTAGGAGAATCCTTCCTGGCCCGCTCTCTGAAGAGAAGGAATGTTCTAGAGCGTAAAACTAGTGAATATCTGAAGATTCGAAATGGGGTGGACCTAGTGTGAGTGGTTAAGCACATTTTCCCTCAAAATCTGAATAAGACGTTGAAAATTTCCTTTCTTTTTTTTAAATTTATTGTTCATTATTTCGTTTTCATTCCGTTTTACATTTTTGAAAGCACCTAATAATAAGTTATGTATTCATATACCTGAGGAGCAGCATAAGCTTTCGAGCGTTTTAACGGCCAATGAGTTCGCTGAGCATAATAGGAGGTATATATAGAATAGAAGAAAAAGAAGACAAACCAAGAGCATCTTATTATATATCCATCCTTCCAATGACTAGAAAATTTACTGAAAACATTTAAAGAGGAAAGTTATAAAAAGTAAACTGAAAAGTAATCGAATACATATCAAAATCGAAAATAATAAGTAATGAAGGAAGTAACGAACACATATCATTTTAGAAGAATATATAAAATTGAATAATATTTTTAAATGTGTTATTGTGATGTATTTTAGAACATAATAATAATGGTAACAATAAAAATAAGAAAACAAGTGTGTATGTATATAAAGAGAGTTACGAAAATAAGTAGATAACCGTAAACTCTCTAGGAGTTGAAAATAATTAATCATTATATACCATACAAATAGGAATACAAAATACCAACAAACATAATATAATGGATAAGTAACAAATCAATATTATATAACTAAATAAGTGTACCTTTTAAAGAAGAGCTAAAACAAAACCAATTAATTGAAATTTGGTGCAGTAAGGCAATGATTGAAATTCCGTTGTTATGTGAACTCCAATTTTATTAGGTTGAAATGACAGAACATTAGTAAAGAAATTGTTGTTTGAACTGCCTGTAGGTTTACATAAAACAAATGCATAGATATCAAAATAATACAAATACGATTAAAAACTAAGAAGAATTAAGAGTAGGAAAAGCTTTGCTCGCCTTAAGGCAAGCCTTGCACACCCATCACCTATCATAGTGTATTCTGTCTATTCTTTAAATCTTAGATTATCCATTGGAATGCGCACGCTTTAGACAATTCCTGTAAATTATTTTAACTCTAAGGCATTCTTATTCTTTTTTAGCAATTATAAGTAAACGGATTAGCTTTATTTTCAAATTCGAATACAAAAAAAAAA
>CCAG010012519.1:0-16185 GCA_001077435.1 Glossina morsitans morsitans
ATATAAACAAGTTTAGAGTCTTAACCAGATCGATAACGTGTATATTTTTGAAAGTCTCAAACGCAAACCTATACTTTGTTGTTGTTGGGTGCAATACTTCAGATTTTGTTGTCAAACGAAATTTTCAATTAAAATTAAGCTCAGTTACATTTTTGTGTTAAATACTTTTAATAACTGTTAACGGTTTTTTGGTCCTATATAAATGTTTTTAATCTATTACTTAATAATACCAATCCATGCAATTAAGTGTATTTGCATTTATATATAGTTACATAAATAATATGTCATACGGTGTTTAACAGTTGGAAACTATTCATAAAAATTTGAACTTTTTTTTTTTTGCTGTTATCGCCAGAGTTTCTATTCCATTCTTAAGTTGGAAGAACACGCTTTTCAGTACTATTTTAAATCTTTATTAGTTTAGATAATTATTTTACCTCCATCTTGGATGTATGGTAGTTCGCTAACCGGTTGGTGCATAATTAATTAATACGTTCTTGAGCACTATTGACTATTAAAAAGGAAACAAAAATAGTCAATAGTAACGTTTTTAAATAATTGATCCGGAGCGTAATCATGATCTACGTCAATAATTGCTTCCCATTTGCTTGGAAGGCGACCAATTCCGCGGGAAAAGAATTCACGCTTCTTAGAAGCAATCCAAGCATTCCACGTCCCCTTCCACGGCAGCCAAAAGTACCTGATTGTCGAAATCCGTCTTCCTGGCTTCACCAGGGCGAAATGACTGCACTGCTCTCCACCCTTTCTCTTTACACCATGAGTATGATCATTGACACGTATATTTATAAACTAAAATTAGAAAAATATTTTTAGACGCCTGACAATTATGCATCAACCCAATACTATGCTGTTTGAAAAAATCAGTTTGTGCGGTAATTAATGTTTAGGTGAAAGATGTTTAAAGCTTATACAAATTTTCTTATGTTGCAATATAACTTTGATTCAATGTTGTTTTGGATTCGCTACTATTCATGACCCTAATGGCATTGCACAATAAAAATTACATGTACATAGCCAAATTGCAAAAAAAAGAAACAGGTCAGGGAAATATACTCGGTCGTGACCGAATCTTCTATACCTATCGCGGTTATCTGAAAGGAGGCCGAGAAAGTAAAGTAAATAAATTTTCATGCTGTATGGGATGGAGTTGAGCGATTTTTCCTATTTTCAAAATAAAAGTCTTTGTCGCATAGGCGTGTGGGCGTTATAGGCGTGTCCTTGGATAAGCTTAAGTCAATTCCAAATTCTTTTGCACAATTGTAACGGGAGAATGTTTGCCACAAATACTACACAGTTGCGCAGACAGACAAATGGACAGACGAATAGACGAACATGTTTAGATGCATTACAAATTTGAAAATTGCCAAGAATTTATACACTTTATGAGCTTATTTCTGCGCCTTATAAAGGCATTGAAAAAAGAAACTACATTTTGATACACAATAATATTGGGTAGGTGTGATCCATTTTTCTACACCTACTAGAACATCGCTCAGAGAATGTGCGTTCAAATTTTCGTACATTTATGAGTTTGGATCAAAAAACCAATTTCGTATCCCTCAACCGATTCGATCCATTTTCAATACGTGCAGGAATTTCCAATGTTTCTATCAAATGTTAAGTCAATGCCTTCATTTCAGCAGTCAGAAGAATGCTCGCAACACACATTACATCGACGGACAGATTGACATGCTTAAATCTGATGCTGATCAAGAATATATATATATTTTGTGGAGTATCTGAAGCTTCCTTCTTGCGTTGCGTTGCAAACGTTCTGCTAGAATGAATTTACCACTCATCCTACGGTGATGGATATAGAAATAGATCGATGGACGTATGAGAAATTTTAGATTGTTTTAGAACTTTTTAGATTGATCGGACGATTTCTAGATATTACAAACTAAATGTAAAAAAATCATTAGACATCCATCCTTCGCCGTTGAGTATAAATACACATCAACTGAAATGTTTACAAAACATTTTAAGTTGAAAAATTTTTGAATCAAAGTTACTATCACACACAAGTGTGTAAACAATACAAAAATAAAGTAAATAAATTAAAGTATATCATAACAATATTCTCAGTTGCTCTATATATGTATATATAAATGTATATATATATATATACCGCGCGTGGTACCACCAATATATTAAAGAAAATTATTTTATATTTTGCTGAAAATAGTTATGTTAAGATTTTGATGATTATTAATTTAAACTATACAACATATTAAATAATTTTATACATATTATGTTGATGTTAATTGTATATTAAATTTCTTTTTCTGTTTTCAAATTGAACTTTAGTTTAAACATATCAAATACCTATGAATGTTTTATGATAATAATTGAAATAATGACAAAAAAAGAAACTAATCGACAACGTATTTAATAAATAAACATTATAAAATGCATATATACATATAAATATATATACGATCCACTGAATATATGGTTTCATTCTGCAACTGTGAAATCAACCGGCAACTTGTTTCACTTAGTCTTTAAATCGATTTAGCCTCCAGAAGTTTAGAAGTCAACCTGAGAACCTGCCGAATTAGAACGATTGTAACTTAATCTAAAATACAAGATCTAATAATTATATGTTAATAAAATATACAATGAACTTCAAAGCATAAGTGAAACATTTAAATGTGCCTTCAGTCAACATAACAAACAAAGCTAATCGCGCTCTCTCTGTTTCTAATACTTCTCTATGTAACAACAGATTTCCTTTGGCAGTTCCGTTACGTTAGTTTAATAAATTTTGACGGGAGAGATAGGCGGAAATCGTCTTATAATAATGTTAATGAATTTGCGTTTGGTGAATTTGGGCGTCTCTTAAAATTGCTTTATGACTCTGTGTGCCTGAGAAGAGAAAATGTGGCAAATCAGAGCTTTCTGTCTTAAATCGGAAGAGACGGGGATTTCAAAAATAAATGACTAACTAACTAACGGAGACGACCCAATCATTCTAAATATGTGTACTTCTGGTTGTTACAAACCGACTAACAACTTTAGCACAGACCAATCCTTTGTCGCTAATTATAACAACTGTAAAGAGAAGACAGGAAATAGCTTTCTGCAAGATTATCAATGGAACGACCAAAATTATTGATTTCATTCTTAAATTTTACAAGACTGCAATACCATCTCTAGACAAATTTCGGATCAATGTCTACAACAACTTTTAGGCTGCAATTAACACTCTACAACCACTGTTGCCCAACGTTAAACTGCAAAATGCAATTAACTATAATATTACAAAGAGTCTTGAAGACATATCTCCAAATTATGTCTCAAGAACACACACTCAATATTCCAGTCCATTTCATAAGCATTGTCTTACCACCGTCAAGCTGCTTACCTATCTGATGGAGAAGGCGCCAACCAAAATATGAAACTAAGTGAAGATGCATACGCTTGGAATTCCGCAATTCATATACCATATCAGGGTGTTACAAAAGGCATAACTAAACTAGCATACCTACACCTATTATCTAATGGTGAGTATAACCAGACAAATCCCTTCATTGTTCATCGTTCATAACATTTCAGTACTGATAATACCTGCATAAAAACATAAATACATTTCCTCATGCATTCATGCTCATTAAAGGTAATTAAATTTTATCAAAAAGTTTACATCAGAGTATAATCAAAAAAAAAAGAAGAATGATGAAAACATAAGAAAATACTGTGTGTGTGCGATCGCTTAGGTAATATGTTACGTAAACAAAAATCAAACATGCTTAATATATACGTATCAAATTCAGGAGGAAGAGATCGACTTACGATTTATTATCGACTTTGTTACCAGTGGAATTTCGGATGATGTCTTCAGTTATCCCTAAGTGAAACGGTAACATTCTCTGTAACGAAAATATGTTTCTCAGGCGATATAAGAAAATATTGTCTATCACAAATTACGTAACATTTACTACTAGGTTTTTGTAGGTGAATGCCGAAAATGAGTTTGTTAAGGAAAAACCAGAATCCTTCATCTAAAATGGAGCATATGTGCATCCAATGATGCAAAGAAAACAATACCGGACATCCTTATCCTAATTATCCTATTTTGAATCGTGTCTTCTCATTGCTAACAGAAAACGATAATGCAGCCCAACCAAGCTTAAATAAAGAACTGAAGTTACAAACCATTATCTTTTCATTTTTATTAAATTTTTTGCTCGGCTTTTTACAAATTCTTGAAGACTAAAAATGATTAAATAATTTCAGACTAAAGGTCTATTAGATTTTACAATGAATAATAATGACAATGCGTGTGAATGGGATGCAGTTTTACTTTTAATGGACATGTAATGCTAATTCAAGATAAATTTCATCGTAAGATTAATAGGTATAACCACCATTGGAGGAATAGCTTTGAGGTATAGTTTCAGGTACTGAACTGGGAGAATAGCCATTACCGCCTCCGTTGCCTGCGGCCGGGGCACCATACGAAGAACTTGGCGCCGCAGGGGCACCATAGCCATTAGAAGGTGCTGGAGCTGCGTAGCCATTACCGCCTCCGTTGCCTGCGGCCGGGGCACCATACGAAGAACTTGGCGCCGCAGGCGCCCCATAACCATTGGAAGGTGCTGGAGCTGCATAGCCATTACCGCCTCCGTTGCCAGCGGCCGGGGCGCCATACGAAGAACTTGGCGCCGCAGGGGCACCATAGCCATTAGAAGGTGCTGGAGCTGCATAGCCATTACCGCCTCCGTTGCCTGCGGCCGGGGCACCATACGAAGAACTTGGCGCCGCAGGGGCACCATAGCCATTAGAAGGTGCTGGAGCTGCGTACCCGTTGCCGCCTCCGTTGCCTGCGGCCGGGGCACCATACGAAGAACTTGGCGCCGCAGGCGCACCATAACTACTAGATGGTGCAAGTGGAGCACCATAACTACTGGATGGTGCAGGTGGAGCACCATAACTACTGGATGGTGCAGGTGGAGCACCATAACTACTAGATGGTGCAGGTGGAGCACCATAACTACTAGACGGTGCAGGTGGAGCGCCATAACTACTGGATGGTGCAGGTGGAGCGCCATAGCTTGACGAGGGTGCCCGAGGTGGAGGTCCGTAGCTTGATGAAGGCTTTTGCGGCGGAGGACCGTAGCTACTTGCTGGTGCTGGAGCACCATAACTGGAGGCGGGTGCATGTGGCGGCGGTTGAAAATTACTAGAAGGAGCGCCGTAACTTGAGGAAGGTGTTTGTGGGGGAGGTCCATAATTGCTGGACGGTGCCTGAGCGGGAGCACCATAACTTGAAGATGGCGCTTGGGCTGGCGCTCCGTAGCTAGAAGATGGCGTGCCAACAGGTACTCCGTAACTTGTAGATGGTGGAGCATAAGATGGAGGCCCGTACTTTGGGGAAAGCGTCTTAGCAGGCGCACCATAACTGGATGAGGGTCGTTTGTTGGAACGACGTGGTGGTCCCTTTTTAGGGGGACGATAATTGGTGCTAGGAGGACTTGGTGCTCCATAGCTAGAAGAGGGAGAGCTTTTAGGCGGCGGTCCATAAGAGTCAGACGGACCTGCCGACGAACCACCATAATGTCCATTTACAGCAGGTCCAGATGGTGGAGCTGAATACGAATTGGAAGGAGGCAAATAATTGTTAGTAATAGGCGCATCACGCTTAACGGCTTGACCACCAAAATCATATAAAGAGAAAACGCAAAATAGCTAAAAAGATAAACATAATTAAATCAACTTGCAACGATCACAACAACAAGCATCTTATCCAAAAACAAACCGCAATTAATTTTTTGCCCGGACTCATGACATGTGGGAAGTGAATTGTATGCCAATAGTTTACTCTGCTGCTCCTATAGGCGAAATGGAGGGAAATTTAAACAAAATGTAACGTATGTTAAAGTTAAGTTGCAATCAGTTGTAATTATTGTATTTACATACAATACGCAATTAACGATAGAAAAAACATTATAAAGTAGACATGTTGCAAAGAACGAACAGTAAGTAAGTAACAAACTACAAAGTGTGGTAACAATTACGTTATGTTCAGTGGCAATTTCAGTATGTAATGCAAGACGATAATATTGTTTATATGGGCTGTTGCAACGGTCTGTAGAGAGGTCAAGATGAGGTGTTGGAGAATGTCTTTTTGCTTCTGCACAAATTGACTGTAACGGATTATGTTTGGTAAGTTGTAAGTATTCTCAGATTTGTTCCACTGAACGTATTTAATAGTTCTTTACAGATTAGTTAATCTTTTATTTCATTGATACGAAGTAAATAAGAAAGAAATATGAAACGTAAACGTGATATGAACATAAACTTATGCAAACACTGCATATACGTTTTGCACTGTATTCCTTTAATACAACGCACTATTGCGCTTTTACGTTATGGACTTGATTTGCGGAATTAAAATTCGATTTCCGATTTTCAATGTTATCTCTCCTTCTTTCTTTTTAGATCGCGCAAACGTAGATAAACAGACATTAAGTTACCATAGTCCATAGTGGAAAAGGAAAATATACACGTATGCTTGTATATATTTAACGCAATTCAGGTTCATTGCTATGCATAAGTCCGTAAATGATGATAATCAATGTGGCGATGTGAAAAAACTAAATAGAATGATGAAGACGAACATCTAAGAATTAATCAGGCAATAAATATTGGGTAAGTGGAAAAAATCTACTTTGCAGAGTTTTGTTGCTTTAATGAGAACAGTATGAATGAGCAAACAGGTAATAGATTGACTTGATGTTGACCTTTTTACCACAATTAAATTCGACAACACACCGGGAGCCCTCTAAAATCATTACAAAAATAATCACAATTCAGTGCAATGAATCTCACATATAAGTCAATTTACTGCATGCGTACACTACCAGCTGTCACGTGTATGTCAATGATATGTGCACCGCCTTATGAATTAATTAATTTACTATTCAAAAGAGAGTTTTGATTGGATCATTGAGTTTTCAAGCGATCGCTTATAACCGAACTCTATTGCGACTGCAATAGAACGCTCACCAACGTGGTCACACCACACGAGCGATCAGTTGTGGACTTCAAGTTGTCATAAAAACGCCACATTATATATACGTATATATATTAATGTTGACCCCCTTTCGAATAAAATTCCTGAATTGATGTTTCTGCTTTCGAAATAAGTGGAAAAGAAAACTATACATGTCTTGCTAATTATGAGCACATTAATGAAGTCATTTTTTAAATTTTCCATTGACATCTTCCAAAAAGGGAATATGTGTGAAATGCTTTATGGCAGGATAACTTTGAGCAGCTAAAAATTCATGTGAAAAATATCAGAGTTTCATCAACATTTTTCGAAAAAAGTTTGAATTTTCAATAAAAGACGAAAAGAGATATTTTAGATTGATTCGGAAGATTTGCGCTTTATCTTGATGTTGATATGTTTTACCGGAATCAACACTTTACTATAGCTAAGTTCCATCGGTAAGCAAATATTTATAGTTCCCCAGAGAGCAACTAGATTTTTCCTTTTTATTCTCCAACCGAGACGTTCCGTTACTGAAGTTAGACTTGGCCCCCAGGTTATAGGAATTACATTTTTGCCCCGAGGGGTGCAAAACTGTAGCTGTCTTGTCATAGATACATATTTTAAGGTTTTAGAAACTTAAAGGATAAAAATTGATTTCTTTTAAGCGATGCAGTTATGCCTTTTGGTAGAAACAAAATTTTGAAAATTTTAAGCCTAATTTTGCTCTGTTATCGATAAAGAAAGATAAGCTTTGACGTAATCATATTGAAGGTAGTCGGTCTGATTTTTGTCTACCTTTGATGAACAAACGCATTTTAATTTCATTCGTGCGTTTTTTGCTGTCTATAAACGATGACACTTTTCTTTGTGTGTAAAGGTGTGTCTATTTCAATCAAATCAATTCAATATATGAAAGCAATTTTGTAAAACTTTTTTCCACCATTAACGGCTCACGTGAATCATTTTCGTATCGAATTTCTATTTCACTTCATCAAAGAGCGATGTGTGTGGTTTTTGTCTGTTGCATATAACGGAAAACATGGAAGAGTATGCCAAATATGATGAAGAACAATCTCTGTTACGTAAGATCATAAAGAGAAAATTTTTCAAGAATCTCTAAAATATCGAGAACCCAAATACTTTAAGTTATCCGAAATCTTTTTTAATATCTATGAGTCAGTTTAAGGAAGTAAATGCAAAATAAATAAAAAATGCTATCAAACTATTGACAAATTTTCTTTAGTGAAACTTTCGTTGGACAAACGCATCCCAACCATAAAGTGATTATGCAACTCATCTTAATATTTATTAAACTTGCTTTTAAGCTTTGTTTAATAAATTTTATAATTATGTTTTTATTTTTTTATTTATTTATTTAGTTTTATTTTTCTTTTTTTTTTTTTGTCTACTTTTCTCATATATATATATGCATATATACATGTATAACGGACTTAGTATGCTTTAATTTAAATTTTATAATCTCTCTACGTACACTTTTATTACAAGAGTTTGTTTAATCCTTCACTTTAAATTAGTTTTATAATATATGTTTGATCCGCGAGCTCTACATATACTGTAATCGTTAACAAATCTTTACAATGGTTTTTATAATCGAAAAATCGCATATCAGCAAATATTTTGCAGACAACGTCTGAACATAAGTAAAACTTTTCTAACAATAGAAAAATCAGGCGAAATGCGATCAACAGAAGAAATAATAAAAAAAAACGGTAAATAAGAAAAAATATCGCATATAAACATATAAGCAGCTTGCAGCTACGTATTGTTTTCAGCTAAGCTTCGCACTGAGAAACAACAATAAAAGCCGGAATGAATTTCATCTGTAGAGGAGCGTAAAGGCTGTTTTACTCTACATCTCACTTTACTCGCAAAATATTTTCTTTTTTCATCTCTAAATTTTCAAAGTAGAGTTTTGCTCTGATTTGAATGCTTAGTGCTGTCCTCAAATGTAATTGCTTTCATCACTTCACCTTCATTCACTCTTACTCATCTTTCAAAAGCAGTTAACAAGTTGTTAACACATTCTTTGCCAGCGATGATGTGATGCTCTTTACAGCAAGCATTTGGCATTACTACAAGTTTATGACGTTGTTATTGCTGCAAAGCCGCAGATTTAAAGCAAATATTTCAGGCACTGAAGGTGTTGAGGATTTTTACAAGCGTTTTGCTTTATATATAAATATAAAATTTGCTATTATAGCAAATTCTTGAAATTATTGCAATTAATTATTTTCTGTAGGAATTCGAAATTAACCGAAATTTATCTATTTATTTATTTATTTATTTATTTGCATCTGAAATTCGTTTAACCCTTAGAAATAAATGTAAGTCATCTAAACCAAGCGTTATGTGACGTACGTATTTCAAATTATATAAAGGAAAACAATGAACGCAGAGATACACTACATTAAAACACTATGTCCAAAAAAAATAAACAAATACATGAATACAAAGATATAAATCTCTCTAAAGGATAAAGCTATGCTTCTCTAGCGGCGGAAGGATAACAAAAGCAATCTATTCTCATAGACTTGAGTAGGAAAAAAGAGCTTCCAATAAAAATTCTAAAGTGCACAGAGCACGACTTGCTTTTGTACGAATTCTATTAAATCTACACAACACCTAAATTGTTTTTTAATAGCACGAGATAACGATTCTCCTAAATATGTAGCATATTTTTTGGAGTTTTTACAACTCAAGTCTCTCATCATACCTTACATCACTTGTAGCACAAGAATATTTTCTGCGGACATACACAACACACAGTAGAACTTAAGACAGATAACCTGAGCCTGTCTTTCCGCCTGATTGCAAATTTTTGAGATATTTTCGTGAAATATCTCAATACTCTATAAAGTTCATTCCGCCGAGCTGGTGAAAATTTGCCTTCGGGCAGTCCAGCTTTGTATGAACTTTTAAAGGACACTAGAAAACAGACGCCAAAAGTATTGCGAAAAGCCGAGAAAATATCCGAACATTCATTCAAATCAAGAATTCCAGCCGTATCCACTTTGATCTATAAATTTTCTGCCACTTTGATCATTGCTCGAATTTCGCTCGAAATTTCCAAATTGCGCTGACAGACTTTTATACATGCCACAACGAATACCGAATGAACGCCGAAATGACCCCCGCACTAACTGTCACAATGGATATGAGAGTAGATCCAATCATATTTGCATTGAAAAGAATGCCATCTAAGTCCCCAATTTGAGATTGTTGCAAATTTTGACGGAACATCTACTTTAGGGTAACATATCTACTACTATTTACCTGCATTGCGGAAGGGAAAGCATTTTAAAGTTCTTTCGCTATGAAAAGAACGATTCGCGGGGGTACAGAAGTCTTTTATAGGTATAATAAAATAGACCATAATCGAATAATAGATATATTTAATTTTATTGAACCATGAAAAAAAGAACGTTTCTTAGAATATTTATATAAAAATATAATGATACAAATAAATCCTATTCATGGAAAGTAGATTTATGTTACATTTTAAAAAGAAATAAGCAAATAAAAAAAAATAAAACAAAAAGGTTTGACAAACGCATTAAAGTAAAACAACAGTAACGGTGCGAATTTGTGAGCTCTAGAGAGACGCTAAAAAAAATTCACTTCTCTAGATTTCTGCGATGCTGCATTTGCAATTCGAAGCGTCGGTTAGAACGCACGCCTTTTATGACAACATCATTTTTGACGTCTTGTTTGGGTGGCTTGCGACTCTTAAATAAATCCATATGCCTTTGCAAACGTATAGATGACTTATCTGACAGCTTTTGTTGTTTAATCGAACTGCCGCCTGCTTGCAAGCCTTTTGGCATCGATGGACCTACAGACGTAGATAGACTGAATGGGGGTTTGGATGGGATTGCTGTTGCCAACAATGCACGCCCAACTGTCGTTTGATCCGATTTCAAAACTTTTTTCTCATTTGTAGAGACATTGGTAGCAGTGGCATTAGACGACGTCGCTACGGAGTTTTGTGTTACTTCATCATTAGAAAAAGGCTTAACGAAAGCCATGCGAGCATCGCGTATGCCCAGAGGCAATTGCTGTTGTTGTTTGCGAACAATTCGGTCGGTGTTCGCATCATAATTCAAAGCTGTGGTCAAATTGGTCCCTTTAGATGCTTGAATTCCTCTCAAAACCTTTTGGGCGGACACTGCAAAATATAAAAAGACAAGATTAAAGATTCAGATTGTTTGATTTGGATGGAAAACATGTGCATAAAGTTATTATACCCCGCGCCGCAATTGACGTAGAGCAACGAAGGTAAAAAACCCTTATATACATCAGTTATTCATGTTTTCGTTTATTCTTCTATCTCATAACATTTATAGTAGAGAAATCTTTTTTACCCGTGTGTGTAAAGTATACCCGAAATCCTATGAATATAAATAGAACGTACTGCAATATAGCGGTGCCTAAATCTAGATCATCTTGGAAATCCACGGTTAATGGAATTAAAACGCCTATGATCTCAAGCTAAGTCACCACTAAGTCACTTCATTACACGATCATATGATTCATAATAGAAGGTGGTCCATTGTTTTTAAGAATATTTTTTCCGCATGGAATCAGAAATTTTGAAAATATAGCACAACCACTTATATATATATATATATACATGTACATATACATAATTAAAAAAAAATATAATTTACGGCCAATTTAAAAGATTTCGATGCGTATTCGCTGGTTCTGGAATTCTCTTTCATGAACTTGTAGCCGTTTTAATTTGTTTGCCTTAACATGACTTCGACCGATTTAGATTATAGTTAAATAAAATATTTGCACTTACGCTGATGTTGTTTAGTCGCTGAATTAATTAAAAGTTTGGAACGCTCCTTTTTTCGAGCAACATGATCAACTAGACTTTCCATTTTCTGGAAATGCCTCTCATGTATAGCAGCAAAATTTGGTAGTTTAGTTCGGGACGAGGTCGTGAACTCAGTTTTTTTAGGAGTAATTTGTCCTGTTGCCAAAGAAAATTCAACTAAATACATTATACTAAAGGCGAAAGTGATAATTCTCACCTGTTCTTGTTAATTTTGGAATCCGATCTATGATTTCGTCCAACGACATCGAGCGTTTACGGCGTTTAGTGACATCTAAAATTATGAAATGAATTTAATTGAAAATTGCATTTTATTTAAATTGCTTACTCTTATCCTTCAGATTTATAAAAGTATCCATATTAGGTCTCTTTTTTTTCATCTCTTTTTGTGAGTCATCAATAGTCGCAGTGCGGAAACTGACGACTTTTTGTTGACGTACGGATTTATCTTTAGTTTGTAGGTTATAATTGGTCGCAAAACCCTCAAGACAAAGTGAAAGAGACCGTTTACGTATACCTCGCAAAACTGCCTCCTTAGGTTCTGTAGTAGTTACAGTGACTGTCGGATGAATAATTTTCTGTAGACTATCTTGTTGCTCCTCGTAATTTTTTATTTTATTTGGAAAGGGATTTAGTTTATTGCTATATGGAGTTGGGAAGCGGCATATCATTTTGATGTTTTTAGAAGTCGAAGGAGTTTGTGTTTGTTTTTCGGTAAAATCTGGCTTAGGAATTTTGGACTTAACCGGTGTCTTTGTAAGATCTTCGATCTTTTCATCGGTTACATTAAAAGTTTGTGTTTCATCGTCCTTCACGAAAGTCCGTGATTTAATGTCTTCCGCTGATTCATCTTCATCTTCAATGACAATAACGCTAGAATCAAACTTTTCAGACTCAATGTTACAGCCGTCATCCTCGCTGTCGTCATCATCGCAAAATATTAAAGATGGCATTTCATTATCCTCGTCATGAACCTTTTCCAGCACAGTTGCACTTTCGGTTTTAGCGTCCTCTTGGCTCTTTTCGGGTTCATTACTAATTTCTTCTAAAATTAAATTCTGGGGTTGTTCTGGCAGTCGTGCAGCCTCTTCCTCCAGAGGATTCAAGCCTAAATCTTTCATATCAAAATTATTCGTTTTTAAATAAGAACCAAAGTTTTCTTTTTTTTGGATCGGCGTTTGCAAAGAAGTCCCGACATGACTTTCAAAAATATTTTCTTTTCTTGGCTTAAATTCACCCTGTTCTTCGTCTCCTTGCATCACGTTGTAACTTATATTAGCCGGAGTAGTCTCTTCTTCAATTATCACACTTTCTTTCTCCTGTATATTATGTTCATTGACTTTAAAATCTTCAACGGTCTGAACTGTTTTGGCGACATCTTTATTCGAATCTTCTGCAACACAGCTTTGCTCACATTCTGCGTTTGTTTTATGCGCCTCAAATGCATTTCCTTTTTCATCTCTTTTATCCTCTTCTCGTTCTTCGATCTGCACAATTTTCTCATTTAAGTTGTCTTCGACGAAGATGCGCTTATCTGCGTTTTGATTTACTGCACTTTCCTCATTGTGACTTTCTCTATCTTGGTTTCCAGTGTAGCTACAAGCCACGGTTTCAGCTTTTTTTACGGATAAGCGTACATCTTCCTTTTCATTATTTGTGTTCTGTTCAGTAAAGAAATTTTTTTCGACTTCTTTTAAAGATTGTAAATGATCACTTTCTTCCTTGCTTTTATTATCATAGTCTGTCGATAAAAGAGACTGATTATTTTCAACATATTCTGGTTTTGCTTCTGTAAGAATCTGTGTGCGTTCTTTAAGTTCATTCCCGTTATCACGACTTTCTTCGTTCTCTTTATCTTCGTCATCCTTTCTTTCCTCTTCGACATCTTCTGAGATTTTCCCCAAATTATTTTGCTTTCCTGTAGTACTAATTTTGTTCTGTTCATTCTCTTCATCCTCTGTTGTGCTATATTCCATGTCGTTACTTTGCTGGAGACCACTCACTTTAGTTTTACTAGTGCGGCGACTCTTTCGGCTACGCCTTGTAGAACTTCTGCGGCCCACATCGGAGGGTGTCCATTTAGGCTTCTGTTGCTCAGCGGTTTCAGGCTTAACATCGCAACTTTCATCCAAAATGACTAATTTTTTGGCCGCTCGCATTGTCTGACTTACAATTTCCCCATAATCTTGGAGCGGTTTAACACTTTTGCGAGTACTACGGCGTGGTGTCTCCTGCATTTCATTTGGCGTATTTAGGTCTGTTTTTTCTTTCAATTTTCTAGGTGTTTTATTTGACATTTCCTCAAATTTTTCTTCAATTGCTTGACAGTTTTCTACAAAATTAAATTTTATTGATTACCTTTTATATAAATAATATTTATGCTTACCTTTGGAAACATCCATTATTTCAAATATAATTTTACCAAAATCTGCGACACAAATCTCTCAAAATTAAACACTAATTGATTTTAACACTTTGGGTGCTTTTTTCAGAGGTGTGAATTATTCAACTGTTCTTTTTAAATTGCCTGCCAAGCTACGCTAAGGGTTGCCAATTTACTTTTCATTTCCCCAACAACGTGATTACCTATTCAATAAAAAAATTTAAAAAGTCATATTAAGAATTAAGTAATGAAAACGGACATAAGTGATAAAAGACTTGAGGGTTACACAATGATGCGTTATTCTTATTTTGCCGTCTTTTTAATAAACTCTCTAGGAATTAGCAAATCAGTTGGTTTTGAACGTATATCCATCGCTCTTAACTGTGAACTTTAGTCATTAGGTTGAATTCGAGGAATTATTATATTAATTTCCATAACCTGCTTAAATTTTATGACATCCTCGAAAGCTTATTTTTGCATTAATTGAGCTATAACTTGAAAAATACCATTTATTAATCTTTAATATCTCTGCGTATAACTGTAGATGCAAAACCATATGATTGATCAATTCCAAAAAGTTTGGTGAAACGTCGGCAAAATTGACGTCGCAACGCGAAAATAGGGATAATACCTCGTTGTGTTAGACCCTTAAAAAATAATTGCAAACGTTAACAAATGATAGACAAAAATAAAGATATCGACAACAAATAAGCACAGCCAACTTTTCTTGCGAAATTTGGTAAATTTCTGGATATGTTCCACAGCATTAAAAAATCGTGCAAGCTAAAAAAAACCATTAACATTTTCCCAAAAAAGTCAAAATGCAATTCATTATTTATTTATTATATTTTGTCTCTGTATACATAAATTTCTGTGAGACCTTGTCCAAATAAGAGATACAAAAGAATTTTTTTTTTTGATTCATGCAACAACAAAAAATTCGTGTAAAAAAGTATTTGCCCTCGTTGGTGAACTGTGTTATTTGTGCGGCGCTGCTATAATTTAATTCAATGAAATATAAATATTATATAGCTATATCGTATATTTAATTCAATCAAAAAATAAAACTAAAAAAATTGTAAAAATTAAATGACTTGGCAGCCCTGTAAGGGAATTAGAAAAGAAACAGTATTTTTACTAAACCAATCTTTTTTTACTGTTGTGTTCGTGCGTCATAAACTAAATTTTTGGAGAATAAGTTATAAGATATACATTTAACGAGAAAAAAGAAAAGGAAAATTCATAAATAAAACAAATCTTTAAAAATTCCCTGAAATTAGTTAAAGTATAATTGATGACTTTTAAGTGTTTTATGACAAACGAATACTGAATCGTTATCTGGAACCTTGATTATTGCAAGGCAATGTGTAAATTTTTTTTTTAGCGAGGAGGGCAAAAGAACAGCTGATTGAAGAATGCGGATGATCCAATTAAACAAATGTTGACTTATTATAAATACCTACGACAAAAGAAAGTAAAAAAAAGATGGGCAAAAAACGTCAAGACCTTTTAGAAGCAGCCAGAAACGGTAAAATAGCAGTAGTTAATAAAATTCTCGAACAGTATTCTAAAAAAAGTGGACCTCTATCAAGGTAATTACATCGATTTATTATAAAGCGTGTCAAAGAGTAGTTTCCTGCGTTCCTAGTTTTAGACGTAGCCCCAGTATAAACGGCCAAGACATAAATGGTTATACTCCGTTGCATCACGCTTGCCTAAATGGACATTACGAAATTGTGCGTTTACTTCTGATTTATGATGCTACAGTTGACGTAACGGACATTAGGGGATCTACACCATTGTACTTGGCTTCTTGGGCCGGCCATTATGAAATAGTAAAACTATTGCTTTCCCATCCCGTACGGCCAGCTAATCCTAACGCGCAGACAATAGATAATGAAACACCTTTACATTGCGCTG
>CCAG010012522.1:0-18094 GCA_001077435.1 Glossina morsitans morsitans
CGCATTAATGTAAAAAATTTCCCACAATTTATTCATTAGTATTTTATTTTGTTGTGTAAAACACTAATGTACGTTTTTTATTTTGTTGTGTAAAACACTAATGTACGTTTACACAGTCCCTATGCTTGTTGTGGAAAACCCAGAAATTCGAAAATTGAAGGAAGAAACATAACAAACAATTATTAAATGAAGATTATCATGTAATTTCCAAACAAAACAAAGACAAAACGATCATTGAGATATTTTCGATTTTTGCGTGCCAGAGAATGTTTGCAAGTTATAACGATTCAAAATTTGATGATGATCAAGTATATATATTTACTTTGTGGGGTTTCTAAAGCTACCTTCTGGGAGAAACTGCACATCCTTCGGTGATAGAAGTCTAGACGCTCCAACGCCCGTACAGCTAGTGAAATCTCATTGGTTTTTGTTATTGTTGGAAGATTATCTGTACATTCATCTTCCATTCCTTCCATAAATTGTAGTTATTACTATTATAAATACCATAATGGCGTTACAGCACTTTTGGCTTAAAGCTTCTTACTACGCTTATTGTTAAGCTAATTAAAATTATATCGAAAATATGTATGCACGTATACAGGTGACATTATGCTTTCGCTTTAGTGAACGCGAGCGTCTCAAAATGACGTGAGGATTTCAACTCTTTCCAAACAGCGTGTATCTTATCGCCTTTTGGCACCTAGACTTTCTATGCAGCATTATTTAAAAGCAAAGTTAGTCTATTGCACTTCCGTCTCTTCAGTTTAAAATGGTGTTCGCAGTATAAGATCTTTAGTAGACAAGCAAGTGTTTAGCGAACACTCACAGAAATTGTTCACTACACATACAAGAGGGATTTCGTCTCTGCAAAGTAGATTGCAAATCTCTCTCGGTCGAATTGAAATTAAGCAAGAGAGAAATTAAAAGCTAATAGAAGGAAATTAGATAATGGATAACAAATTACAGGCAAGTGGGTAATCAAATTCGAAAGAATTCTCTGGTTTAATGTGTCGTATCCTAATCTAAATGATTTTTAAAATCCAAATGATTTTTGTGGACCGTTATTCTCACTTTTTACTGCGGGTCTTGTACTGGACTTAATTTAAAGTTGAACTTCTTCTTTCATTGTTACTTGCCATTATTGTATTGTTATCAAAAAGTCACTTAAGGTCAATATTGTATCCTCAACTATTTGAATTAAAAAGCAAATAAAGAATTAAAATCCTGCGTAGGGGCAACCAAGGGTTGCAAAACTAGTTCAACATCTATTTAATATTAGATCGTTCGGGCGGTCATTTCGTTCCTTTTTGTTAAAATAAAAGACAATTTTTTTATAGTAGATAAATATATTCTTCTGAATGATACTCAGCGATCTTACGAATTGTTGTTCGTCGGTTTGCATCAGCTAACCGCGACGCAATTTTTATAAACCAGTTTTGGCCCTTGTCTTCTGTCAATACATCTTCTTTATGCACATCCAATAACTTGTTCTTGCTTGAATACCATTTTTCCTTTTATCGATAGTAAAAAACTAAAGTATGCCGAATTACCCTGCTTTCGACTTTCCATAGCTGATAAGGTACCAAACAAAAGCTATTCAAGTCATCTCAAAAGCTGTGTTAGCTGTAAAAAATATGTAATGAAACTACACCTCAAGTGAAGTGAACGCTTGGCTGTGAAAAAATGCGCTTAAATCCACTGTTGAGAAGAAACGAAATGACTTTCCGAACGATCTAAGATCTAATGATGCATGCAGCAACGCATTTTACATAAAAAGTGCCATATGCGAGCTTTACCTAGAACATGAATGAACGTGTTTTAGTGTGAGCTTTCTCTAATGATTTGCAAATGGATGAAGTGAAGTTTAAATAAAACGCCGCACTTGAGTTTATTTACTCGAGAAAGCAGGTGCATGTATACATATGCGCGAGATTATGGCAGCTTTGAGCACTAATGTGTAGGTTATTTAATATTAATCAAAAAGGTAAAATGCTTACATACAAATTTAGTAAAAAGAAAGTACAAAAGAAATGCTTATTAGTCTAAGCTTCTTGCTTTTGTTCTGCTTGCGTGAACTACTATAAAATTTCAGTTAATTTGTACGCTTTTATTATTACTGAACTTAAACCCCTATTTGTTTCTTATTAGGCTTACGTCATAAGTGCAGCAACAGTCACGAATGTGAAGATGGTATGGTATGTCAATTCGAAAACACTAATCGTACCATTGGTGTTGCTAAGTTCATGTCAACAAAGACAAGATTATGCTTATGTGACAGCGAAAACGGTTTCTTCGAAGATACATTACATGACATTTGTAGTGGAGGTAAGAAAATATTTGCAGGTATTCAATAATGTCTAAAACCCTTATACCTAGCATCTACAGCTCTTGAAATCAAAGTAAGGTAAAAACCAAAAATTAGTTACACTATCCGCCTGAGTGGCCGACCAAGTAGTCTCGATAACAACTCAATGGTCGTGCAGTCAAATCTCAAGTGCGGCAGAGTTTTCAGTAACGCCAATATCCTTTAGATACTAGTACTTTAAGGCTTTAGTCTTAGAGTTACAAAATTTGTTGAATGTTTAAAGTATATACATATATGTTAGCAGGAATACGTTTTTCGAAATGCTCGCACCTGGTAATTCGAGCAATAGAACTCGTATGCATTGCGAATGCAAACATTTTCTGAACTTATTTAATAGATGAGGATAACTTTTAGGTGAAGGACATCAAATAATTCAAGCCAGGCCATACTACACTTGTGAGATACCGATTATCGATTCCTTGAAGAATGTAAGATGTAGAACATATAACATATAACATAGAACTCGCTGGTTCGGTGAACTATGAAACATTCGAAAAAATTCGACAAGTAGTTAAGTTTGGCTGCGTCATTGTAACTTTCAATTGGTCACCTACTGTCATATTTTCCCCAGCTTTGCGGAGAAAGAAAATAAAAGTGACTGTCCAATAAAAGAAATAGTTTGTAGAAATATATTATATTACCTCTTAATAACACTTTGAAGCTCAGAGGCACACATTTTTAAATTATAAGGAAATGAATTGTAGCACGCATAGTGTAATGTATACAAGAATGTTAAATAGCTCGGCCTTTGTAGCACTTTTCTCTCTGCAATTAGAGTTACAAATGTCTTGAGGGAAATAGAAGTTTGTCCAGTTTCACTGGAAAACTCTAACGGGAAGGTTCAGCATAGTAATAAGCTGATCGAATTCAAAGCTGTAAACAACTTGACACATTGAAGCACTTTTAAAAGCAGACAAATATGACGACTACTAAGAAAATTATTGCCAAACCCGTCACCTTCACCCTATAAAGACCTTGAAAAAAGGCGAAAAAACTAAACTCCCCATGCTCGAAAGTATTGAATGAATGTGGATGACTTTTTCTGTTTTTATAGACCGTACGCGAAAACTTTTATTGTATGTCTACAGTGGTTTATGAGTAATGAGAAAAAACCGTCCTATCTTCAGTTTATGTGCCCCTGTGGTCGTGTTCTTTGATCGATTTTTTCTACTATCAGTTCCAATCTGCCTCAATCTTAAGGCAATATCTTAGACATTCCACAGAAAGATTCGTTATTATAAGTTCTTGTTCATTGTAGTTACCGTTACATGGCCTTAGGAAATCAAATTTTACATCCATTTCACTTAACAAGGAAATATAAAGCTTCTTTCGAAGCTTCTCGCATTAATAAATATTCGGATTCCCTTGGCTAGGAAAGGTTTACCTAGCTAAGATAGATTTACCCTGCTTATCGTTTTGCTTTACGCGAACAGTAATGTCTCCAATAAAAGAACACTTAAAGGTTGCCAAAATTTAAGTTAGGCGGAATGCAAGCACACGATATTTTGATCGGCAGCACTTAAAAACGCCAACAAGGTCAACGTCCACTCATTATTGTTGTGCTATATACACCAACTAACTAATTCTGCATTTTCAATGAGCAATAACATCAGATGTCACTCGACGTTTGTCACAATTTTCAATTAGTATGAGAGCAATAGTAATAATTGATGATGGGTGATAGTATTTGTACTTAAAAAGCAAGTAGTACTTGTTGTTAATGCATACCTTGCGAAATTTAATGGTTATTTATCCACTGAATAACTAAGTTCCATCTGATCTTCGAGGTGCTTTGATGCATTTAAAAAAGCTTCTAAATGCTGTATTTCGCCATTCACCGCTTGTTGAACAAGTTAAACAAACTCACTAAACCAACCTGCATGAATTGAACAAACCTTCTAGTTTTTAAGATTCTTACAATGTGGACGAAAGTGTAAATCATTTGTTTAGGAAATGTAAACGTTTAATATTTTTCGTAGCGCATTTTGTTTAGTTACTATAAAAATCTTAGAAATCTTCTGAAATCTAGAAACAAAAAGATGTTTATTCAAAGTTATGTAGAATTCAATCTAATAGTTTCTGTTTACGCCGTCAATACACGCTGTCAGTCTGCCCAATAGAAATATTATAAAATGCCCCTATATTAATATCAGAAAAATACATTTGTCGACTCTACTAATTCCAAGAACGTGAGAAAATATCAGTATTAGTATTTGTAGGTGTTTGGTATAAAAAAACGAATAACATAACGTGAACAGTAAGTTTCTCTACTTTCTTCTTCTTGTTTGTACAGCCGCATTACCGATAAACCCGGGTATATTGATTGTGAAGAAGATATTCGCCGTAATTTCAACTCTAAGCTCAAACTAAAATCAGAAGTGCAGAGATCGAAGGCCGACAAAGAGAAAACCAAGCAGAGATGCCTCTTCTGTTCGAATCTCAATAACATTTAATAAATTTTACGTACCTTACTGAAGACTTTGCCATAAAATGCTTTAATTTCAATACAAAATGTATTTTGCTTATATGTTTATTCATTTCATAGTTATACGCATACTTTTTGGATATAAGTCATTATAAAAAATAACTAATTGTGAAAAAAACATATAATTAAATAAAATCAGCATGCCGAACAAAAAATACAACCTACAAAAAAATTGATTTTAATAATAAACCCTTAGCTTCAGAAAATTAGAAGAATCTACAGTAAAAACGGCGATCAAACCCATGCAGAGATGAAAATAACCGAGTAAAAAAGTAGTAAAGATAAAAGTTCGCCCTAGAGAAAAGGAATATGAAACAAGTGAAAAAATTGCACTAGAGCTAGGTCGAGTACTAAATATCCTACACCACATCGTATACCACAATTGTTGTTCTTACCATTTTTCAAAAACAATCTTTTATAGTCATGGCCGTAATCCTAACAAAGACAAAGGAAGTAAAAGAACAAAATTTTCATGCTCTATAAAATGGTGTGGGCGCAACTGCTTTTTTCTATTTTCAATATAAAAGTTCTTGTCGTAGAGGCATACTGGCGTTGTAGACGTATCCTTTGAAAAGTTTAGGTCAATTCCAAATTCTTTTACAAATTTCTAGGCGATATCTTCATTTTCGCTAACGGCAGAACGTTTACCGCGTATATAATAAAAAGTTGTCATTATTGTACAAGTAATACATCATGACTCATAGAACATGCCTTCAAATTTTTGGGCATTTATTTGCTATAGTTTATGAGTAGTGAGCAAAAAGCAATTTTTCATTCCTTTTGAAAAACAGGCATGTTCTCGGTTTAGATGGTACTGTGGGCCTGTCGTTCGACCGATTTGACCCATTTTTAATAGCAACCTGCGCGCGAGAACTTCCAATTTTTCTGCTTCGTTCTGGGCGCTCCAAACGCTTCGACAAAATCAATATATCGCTCATTCTTTGGTGATGGGTATAATGATATAAGGCTTCCTCATCTAGCTTTATTTCCTCCTAATTTCCATTGTTGCGGCATTACCACGAACAAATGTTAAAAGAGAAGAAAAGGAAACTTCTACAATGATATAAAACACTTGAAGGTTAAAAACTTAAAAATTCATGAAATTATTGCTTTACTTCTTCTTTCATATCAATAAATCATACAAATAGATTACGAAGACTAGCAGATTTGTTTGGTGCGTCACTCCGTTATTGCAGGACCCTGCTTTCCTGAACAAGGCAACCCGCTCTATTGTTATTGCCTGCAGGCGTTTGCCGATGTTTTTCGCCATCATATGGTCCTGCAAAACCGTCTTATATATGTCGCAGGCGCTATAAAATGCCTCATACACTTGAGCCTTTCCGAACTCGGGTGCTAGATATTCGTATGCTGTGATGACAATGTCCTTTAAGTCATTTTCATCTGCGATTCGCTTGCTGAGGTCGTTCAGGCATGCTTCACAACGCAGCTGCTCACGTATATACTGCGCTATGCCGTAATCCATGAGCAGCCAGATGTAATCCTCCTCATTTTTGGCTATTACTCCGGCGGCTACGTTGTCAAATGCCACCCCTTCCAGGCCGTATGGCAGGAATTCTTCTGCGGCCGGGTCTTCCATCGTATAATTCAAAACATTGATTGCATGGTAGTCATCGGTGGTAATCCGTCCGTTGCCCCAAAATTCCATTTGCGACTCTACTAGCCGCGTGATGAGCTGCAATATCTGTGGCGCCGGTCTGGTTCGTTTTTTCTGAGATGGCGTTATCTTACAGAAAAAGCTTTCCAGTATGTCTGTGCTTAGCCTGTAAATGAAAAGAAATAAATAAATTTTAATAATAACAAATAATAATAATAATAGTAATAATTGTAATAATACATGTAGGCCTGGATAGTAATGTCAGCGTAAGCCCTCAGCAGCTCATCCATCAATTTAATGAATCCACGCATAGTCTCCACGGTTTCGTTCGCTAGTAGGTCCGTTTGAAAGGCGCCATATATTTGCTGCCATCCGCACGTTCGATGTGTGGATATTCGTCATGTACGATATGATATTCGCCGCAATCGCGTAGTGCCTTGCGATTTTGGGGACTCCTATCGCAGACCAACGCTTTTACCTGTAAATGAAAAGAAACGAATCAATTGTAATAATAACAAGTATAATAATTGTAATAATTTTCCTCGATTCATGCCCATCGGTGTGGGTGACAGGATGGGCGCTGAGTACCATGTTGAACGCCGTCAACATGCTGCGTACTCCAAATACTAGTATCGTCCGGTACTCCGTCTTCGCAAATTTACGGTTTAGGAAGTATCCGCAACCATATAGCCTATCCTCTGATCTTGAATACACAGATCTTTTGTCGGTGTCGACCGACAGAGATCGACGAGATCGAAGTGTAGCTGCACAGTTTTGTCTTGAGCACTTGATTTGCTCACGGCCTCTCGCAGTGCACCAACGTTCGGCACCACTCTGTCAGCTTCCTCATATGCGTGTACGAAGGGTTCAAGGCGTCGAGACTTCAACCTCTGTGCTGCCTGGGCCGACGTTGTCGGTCCCTCGTTGTATACATCGTCGATGTTTCTATCTCTCCGTTTTTCCGTTTGTTTTCTTTCCCTTTGTTCCGGCAGTTTTTCTAACTCCCGGAAAAATTTGCCTTCCACCGGCGCTTCTCCCAAATCTAGCACCGGCACTCCTCGCAAATCTTCTTTCACCGGATTGAATTGAAAGGGACGTTGGCTGGTTTTATACAAAATCAAAATCATCCTTTGCGTGGTTTATAAAACATTCACCATTTGTGGAGGATGAATAATGGTGAAATGGGTACTGGTTTGTACCGTCTACTTAGCTGACAAATGGGTCAGTGCCTAAATGTACGGTATGAGCCGACCAGACGATGCGTCTTGGTCGTACCAACTTATTAAGGTGGTCTTCCAGCACTTGTAACTGGAAGACCGCTAGGATAACAAAAAGTGGTCAATGTTTGAAATGAACAAAGACAAAGTTTATTAACAAATTGTGAACATATAAATTATAATTCTTATAAACTAACTTAGAATTATAGCACAATTACTTGATACATAAAAATGATGCACTTGCATTTTTGCGTTTGCTTGCTCCAACGAACTTGAAGTGTGTCACAAAAATGCAACATGGGCAAATTAATATTATGCAATTTTATAATGTCGTTGTCTATGGTCAGTTATGCCAAACAGACCGACACACAAACATGAATGCGCAAATGCAAGTGCATGAACACGTAAACGTTAATGAATGCGCATTCAACCAAACATGAATGTGCAAGGTAAAAATGAGATATCGAATATGAATGAAATAAAAATGTATATATTGGAATTGATCTTAACATTAACTGAATTATGATGAAATATATATACTTAGACTAAACACGATATATTAAATTAAATCCATATTTATTTAAACAAATTTAATAAGCAAGTAAAAGCAAATTTATGAAACGTAGAATGAAAATAGGAAAGAAAAGTGAAAACCAAAGCATTAATGCCATGATTTACTGGCTTATCATGAAAGACGAAATCCTTGCAAATGCCAACAATTCGACAATAATTATTTGAAGCCTTTTAGTGAAGTGCTTTTCAGTCTGTGAACAGATTGAATTGACTGAATCTCTTACATGTAAAATTGCGCTATCGAAAATAAACGCTGTTGTGCTTGATTGTGCTTTTATTGTGCTTTTCTGCACGATTCTCTTTTAAGCGTTTCTTTCGAGCAAAAACAGCCAAAAAAATTGTCAACTTAAAAATAATTTGAATAAAAACGTTTAATTGCCAAAATTTACAGTTAGGGAATTACATAATATTAAAACGCTACTCAGCAGTCCGTGCTGCCCTTCTGGTTTGATTGTCGCTCGCCCAATAAACTTTTGCATTGTCTTTTTCTCTACAGGAAGAAGCACGAATGAAATATTCTGAACTCCAGAACGCAGTTCACGACGCAAACGAAAAAATTTATGTAATTGGTATGAAATTTCTGAAATTGAAGTCAACCCTATCCCGACAATGCTCTGAACACTCAGGCTCAATTCATTTTCGGAACCATTACAATAACCCACTGAACACATACCATTTCTGCGCTCCTATATATATTTATAAACGTTTTCAACTCTCGTTGTATTAAAAAAACAGGACTAAACTCGTATTTTTAAATATTACATTACTTAGGGTGAATCATAAAATTTTAAAAGACGAAAGATGGTAGGTGGGTGTTTTATATCGAAAAACATGTCAAAGTAAAATGTTAAAGCTTTCGCAAAGTTCTACTTGGTGCACACATTGAAAATTTTCTACCAAACGTTCGTCCTTATATCCCTACACTACAGACAACTAAATGCAAGTCTCTCGTGTCGCGTGCGGCCGTAACCACGTTTGTATAAATAACCAAAAATTCCTTTTATATTGGCGTATAATACATACGTATTATATAATACACACGTATAGATCGCCAAGTCGAGCTGTAATGAATGAATTTTCAAAATTTTTTATTTTTCCTTTTACAATATATGGCGGAACGTTGCCATGCTGGAGAAGACCTCATCGGCATTATACTAGAACCTTTCGTTTAAAACTCCAACTAAATAGCACTCTTGGTTGTCGGTGAAATTTCATTGACCTGAGTTTCCCAAATTTTAGAACGTTATGCCTATGATGTTTAGATACACGAAACACGAACTTGAGGTCATCGATACTGGGTCTCACCGTTTTATCCTCTAAAAGCAATCGTGCGTACAACAGCATTTTTTTGAGGTTGACAAAGAAAAGTAATGATCAGAGAACTGTTTTATGATTTGCCGTTGTCGAAAGACTTGTTGGAGCACTTTGGCGTAAAGTTGTCGGAGCATTATCCTGTAGCACTTGTCTAATGATTAATGATTGTTTTTAGCTTCAATTATCCAATTTATTTTTATAATGATCAATTTATTTTTATAAATTCTTTTTTTTTTGGGAAGTATCGAGAAAATACTTTTCCGCAATATTTCCTTCATATAATTTTAAAAATGTCGTAAAATTTTCCAATGCTTTTACTTATTTAATATATTTGCTTTGTTACATTACAAAGACTTTTTCGATTTTCGGATTAGAAAACTTCGTATTTGTGATAGGGCATAGAACTGTTCCATTTTCCTTCGTGATTTCAGGTAACGCCTAAAAATAGAAAATGGGACTAATGAAATAATTTTAAACAATTTTTATTTAAATAAAATCGTTTTAATCGCCAGATAGGGATCTACTCGTAAGTAGCAAAATTGCCAAAGTTTTATAGTATTCGCTCCTTTAATGAATTTTCGATGATTGACAAATGTCTCTGGATGAATCTGCGCAAAATTATATGCGATTTGGACGCAAAAACTAAATTTCAATAATGACGTCATTGCAAAATTATTTAAAAATTACTATGCATTGCACGTCGTTTCTATTTCCATTTACATTCTTGTGGGAATACCTCATAGGTAGCATGCGAACTATAAACCATATTCGCAGAATTTGTATTATTTACAATCATTTCTTATAAATGTGGGCCGACTTAGAATTCGCCGCTTTTTAAAATCACAGCGTCTTTTTTTTAAAGGAGAGCCGTAAGTAATTTTGGACCAGTGCAAACAAAGAAGCAGGTGTAATGAGGTTTATAGAAAAGGTAGAATAGTTTCTAACAATTATTTGTCCTACTTCAAAAGTATTTACCAAAGTTAACGCGGGTAGGCGATTTAATAAAAAAGGAACTTTTAGTTCATAAAAATAAGTCTGCAACTACCGCACGTTTAATTACGTCTTACCAATTGCCCAAAAATTTGACCGTTCGGTAACATCATTGGTAGATTGTGTTCATTTAAAGGAAGTCCAGTAATTCTGCAAAAATATAATATACAAACTAAGCTGAATTGTTTTAAAGTAAAAGAAATTTACTCATTATTCATTTATTTGATGGAAGCAAAAGACAGGAAAAAAGCTTGAGGTAGAAACTAATATTGCCCAGAAAGAAGTTAGTAGCCAAGTTAGGTAACACAACAATCTGAAACATTGCCAATTGAAGTCATCTCTGGAGGTGGAAAAAACAATCAGAAAACTCCCAAACATTATATTTTTCACGTTATAAGTTTCTTTTCAATCGATTGGGAATATGTTAGCCAAGTTTAAGGTGTCTATCCCAATTTTTGAAATCTTCATAAATCCTTAATTACATGTAACAGTTAACGCCATTCAGAATTTTACGCAGACCAAGAAGACCTATTTGTTGCGATTGCTGAAGCCTACTTCAGAGTCTTACAATCGCAAGGAGAAGTTGTTGTACATTAGTAAGGTCTCTGGTCATATTTCTATTTTATGCAAAATCAAAAAATCGATATAGTCTCTTGCTTATTTTATTTGCAGTCGGTCTTTTCGCGGACAGCAAAACTGACAGCAAAAAATAGAATAAACTTGATCTGAACTAGAGCTTCAGATTGTTATGCATCATTTCAGAATTTTAATAATATAAAAATTTATGTGTAAAATTATAGTATCGCTTTTTTGAATGGAATACTTTTATTTTGAAACATGAGCATTATTTGTGTTCATAGCATACCTGCAAATTAGTCGACTCTGAACGCAATGTGAATAAGGTAAATGTTTTGCAATTTGATTGAAGTCTTCCTGACAAACCGGGCAATTAAGATTTTTACAAGTTATAGAGTAGCACTGCGGTGTTTTTAATGCGGAGAGACCGGCCTATAATCAAATTGTGTACTCATTGAAACTTACATTTTCTGAACTTTTGATTTACTTGAATTGCAACGGTTAAAAGAGACTGTGTTGATAACTGAAATAGGCGATAGTTTTCATTCCGAAATTTAATCACAAGTTCCTTCCAACGTTTCATACCAAAGAGACTTTTGTACGGTTCGATAGCTGAGTTAAAAAAAAATTATAATATTTCGTTAAATTATAAAATCTGTTCATAACAATAAGGTACATTGCAGTTACTTGTGTCAGGCTGATAAGCTAAAAGCGCCATACATTCGCAAATTTCTTTTATTTGAGTTTTTTCGAATGCAGGAAAGTGTTTTCTAGCGTGCATTACGGCTTCCGCTCGTAAATTTTTACGAATTAATTCCACAAATTCCTGAACCCTTAAATCAAATTCTATGTTCGAATTGATCTTTCTTAACTTAGATTTATTGTCAATGCACCAGAGAACACACTTTGTTGTTTTGTAATTTGCCAAATCGTTCTCAACTTCACGAGAGACGTGAAATATATCTGTAAAAAAATAAGTAAGAAAATTATGCTCGGCGGTGATTGAATCTTTTATACGCGTCGCCGTTATCCCAAAAATTAGAAACACCGTAGCACTTTTTACGAGAGATGTTTAACTGAAAGAGCTCTGGAAATACACGTAAACACCTCCTGAAGGCGTCTATTAGTTTACTAGAAAAGCTAAAAAAACAACAGGTAAGACATTAGGCTGTAACTACTCACCAAGGACTCACTGGATAGAGACTGTACGCTTCAGGAAATAGCACGAAATTTCAAGGAAAAAGTTTTTCTAAGTTAATAAATTTTTTTCATATAGTCTAAATGATTCGACGCATCTTTTAAGCCAAAGAAATAAGCCTTTTTTTAAAAAGTTTGCAGTAGTTTTATTGCCTAACAAAAGTTACATATAGGAAATGATCACATTTTTTCTACTGAGCAGACTAATCCGATCTTAAAGCTTTTTTTATCTTTAAATAAAATACCTAAATACAAATTTTTTGTTTTTATTTTGCGACCCTGCTAACATTGTAAAAGTCTATTCAGAGTTTCCTATGGTATAAACATAGACGGGATAAATTAGGGAAACCGGTGTCCATGAATAACGAAACACAACAACTTTTGTGAAAAAAAATTTAAACTCCAGTTTATAATCTAAACACATTATACTAGTATTACGTATTACTTACCTAAATTTGTTAGATGTTGTATATTAGATTGCGAAGCAAGACGTTCAGCAGTTTTGTAGTAGCCCATTCGTAGCAAATGTTCAACGACCATTCTGTCGATCCTAACCTGGAAAAATGAATAAAACAGAAAGCTAATTTTTTAACGGAAGTGGAACGTATACACATTTGCATTAATTTACTATATATTAAAATTAGGATTTCTCTCGACTGTCAGAATAAAAGTGTTGTTTAAGAAAATGAACACAAACCCTGTTTGAATCAAAAAAGGATGTGGCTTTTATTGACGAAATCCAACAGCCACAAAAAATAATATTTAAGAAATTTTTTCGTCTGAATTCAGACACATTTCCGTCTTCCAGTGTTTTAATATATAGTGCACATAGTAATCATGAATTACGCATCGGGTTGTTTCCCTCTCACTTTTCATGGTTGTTAATAATTCTCCACGACTAGGAAAATGTCTTTAATACAAATTATTTTTTATGTCATGCTACAAAAGAAGGCATACATGAAAGTTTAGTTAAAACTTTGAGGTGCCCAAAACGGCGTTTGGTGAATGTGTGAAAAGAGACTGTAAAGAGTTAATTGTTCCGCATTGCGTAACTCTTAGCAAGGTCTCACTTGAAGTCTCCTCTTCTCGAAGGTTTGAAATTTTTTGTTCATAAGCGGAGTTTTCATACTTAAAATTACTATTTTAATAACTTTAAACAAGGAAAAAATTGTTGTGCAAAATTTTCAAATATACGTTAGCTGAAAAGTAGATGTTGTGCTTAAGAATTTACTTCGATTTTGGACTCTCTGCTGTATAGCACGCTGATTTTGCGTTCTACATTACTTTCATTGCAATTATTTTATAATTTTACTACGAAAGGAAACAGAACCGTACGGACGCAGATGACTATGAAAACAGGACACTACATAGTTTATATCTTAGGAATCAATTATTCAAATCAAATTATATCAAAGGAAAGCGCGTTCACTATTTTGTATGAAAAATTAGGCCTGAGAAACTTGTTTTCCCAATAGGTGCCACGTTTACTGATGGTGAGACAAAGGTGTAAAATGTATAATAATAAACACGGAACAAAGTTGACGTATTTGCATTGTACGAAAATTTAAAAATATCGAAAGAAAATATAAAAAAGAAGTTTTAGGAAAATTATAATTATTATAATTATAATAAAATTATATAGTAAATAATGGAATTAAAATTAGTGGTGTTGTGTGGTTTGTTAAATCTGAAGCACCTGACGACATCATATTGTAAATAAAAAAGTTATATAAGAGCAATGCAAGCTTCAAGTGCTTAATACCGCCCGTGTAATCAAGCTACCCCAGTGAGCTACCTTGACTGGGGGCGAGGGTACGTTATTTTTGTAACGAACGCGAGAAATAAGGGGCGCGCACACAAATGAGTCAACCGAAAGTGATCCCCTACAATAAGGAAAACCAACAAGAGGGAGGTGAAAACTAAACAAGTCCACAATTTTTAGCGCACAAGAAGCTGTATTTAACTGATAAATACTATAAATATTGCAAATCTTTTAATACTTTTTAAGCCCTTGATGCTTATCTGAGCGTAAAAACAAACCTATCCACTAAAAGATTTAACATGTTTTTTTTTTTAACCTTTAAACGAACGCACTTAAAATGTTAAATAGATTTTCAAATTTACTTTAAAAAAATACAAATGAATTACACTTTAACTGATAGAGACAAGAACTAAAGGCTGTTATTTAAAAAAAAAAAAGTATTAAATATTAAAATAAATGACTTTCTCTAAACGTTATGAAAAATAATCATAAAAAAAATTGTAAAAATTTAAGGATATGAAAATAAAAAAGGAAAAATGATTTATCAATACAACCGCACTTGATGTGAAAGAGACAATTATTATATTTAAGATAAAATCTTAAAGTAGTAGTAAGTGAACACATTAATCTTTTAAGAATAAAATATGAAATAAAATATATGTTGCGAATGTTTTTCTTAATTTCAGTAGAATCAATTGACTGAAGAAGACTAAAGAATTCATTACCGTTCTCTTCGATCCCATATGAAAGCGTTTTCAAACAAAAATACTTTAGTGTAGAGTTATGGAAACGACCGTTGAATGTATACGAGGCTGAGGACGATTTGAGGATGAGTTTTGGATGAAGCTTTTGATGTTACCATTTTCTCTATCAATTCCCTTTAAATAATGTGTAAAAACTGAGATCCTATCTTTGGCAGATGGCACAAAGGCACTTTCAGATATCTTCGAAGGAAGGGAATAAAAAAGGACACTTGAAGATGGCCAGCCACATATATGGATCTGTGATTGCAGATTATTGAAAAAAAATGACATCAAATTTACGGGGATTAAAAAAGTCGCCCTCATAAATATAACTCCTTATAGGGCTAAAGGACATAATTTTTATCATTTTGCGAATATTAATTTACTGTACCAAACTCGACCTGCATTCGTCTGGTTTTCGGCCGTAAGAATTCCCAGGAAAAGCTAGTTTTGTTTTTTTTGTTCATTTTGCGAATATTAATTAACTGTGCCAAACTTGAACTGCATTCGTCTGGTTTGCGGCCGTAAGAATTCCCAGGAAAAGCTAGTTTTGTTTTCTAAACTTTATGACTAAAATAGATGATTCTTTGGCAATTGATAGAAAATATATGGCCGCATAAGATTAAAGAGTTATAGTACTCAATTGAGATTATTATAATACAAAAACATATATAAAAAAGGTTCGATTTTCTAACAGTAACGATAGCCATGTGGTTATAGCACTAACGTTCTCTCTGCTGAAAAGAATTGTGTTCATAGAAATTAATGTGCGATGCTATATATAACAAAAAACAGTCTCTAAAATTTTTTATAATCAAAAGCAGAATAATTTCTTTTGCTTACTCTTTTCCACTTGTCAAAAGAAGCTTGCCAAATCTCATTGTTATTTTCTGGAGGAGCGATTCCTTTAAGATGTTCAATTTTACGTTTACAAACATAGCTCGAGTTTAGCTCATCTTCGATGTTCTCCTCGGCTTTTCTTTTCAGCACTTGGATACGTTGAACGACACAGCCAACTTCAAAAACAATAAACAATTTTGTTAATTTATCAAAAAAAATTAGAAATTGGAAATGTAAATGAATCTGAAAATTCCCTTTCTTAAAATTTTTCTTCCGAACCACTTCTGGATCCAACATTTGCGAACATATTTTACATTAGTTCGCAAATATATTAATCGACGTATATATTTACCCAATTTACTAATGTCTGAAATCGTTGGATGTACAGAGACCTTTAGAGCTTTTTCCACTTCTTTCGACGCAAGTTGGACTTGGTCGGCTTCTCTGTCTATGGCTTTCTGAGCCACCCGAAATTTTTTGTTAATAATTTCGTAAGGAACTTTCAAAGTTGAATGCTCTAAACATTTTATTTCGGACATTGTTTTCAGCAAAAGGTTTATAAAAGCTTCATTATTTTACAAGAGATGGAAATTATAAACATGATTTATCGATATGTTTTTCCTTTTTGGCATTTTTAGGCATTTTTTCTACTTGAAAATAACAACAACCTTAACGAACCTTAAAGATACGTCGAATGTAAGATTGATACATATTATAGTCCCACAAACATTTTTTGTATATATACAGTGGTAAACAACAAAATAACAAAAGCGGAAAAAGAAACATGTACCGATATGGCTTTTGTGGAATGAATCGTCGCTTTTATTGGATTGCATTGCATGCTTAACACCTCTGTGTTTACTGTTAACATATTGTGCCTACATTTTTGTGAGGTCTCTGTTAAATTAAATAGTGATACAAAACGAGAAGTAACATTTTTTGGATGTTTTGATAAATGTGAAAAATATGGACGCCGTATTAATTAATATGACATTCGCCATTGTACCTTTTTTAGAGGTTTGAACATATATATATATATATATATATTATGGATTTTATGCGCACCTGCCCAAGTTCGAATACGCTTTTTCCTGAGAAAGCCCGCCAACCTTTGCGTAACCTGATCATCTGCGAACTGTGCGATTGTTTCATAGTTTTTATAATATGAGTTCAGTTTCAGTTTAATTTGAGTTTTTATGGCAAAAGTCGCTCTTCTCCCATATTTTTATTTGTTTTGTTTTACTTGTTATTATTTAATAGAATTTTTCTCATCTTAGGCCAAAAGTCCTGGAGGAACGACCTTAATGTTTATGGAGGAAATGATAGAATTAACAAAAATGCATGATAACATAGATTCTTTCATACGTGTTGCTTCGGCAGAGCTCACTTCGTCATTAGTGGATAGTATATAAACAAATATAAGATAGGCTATGTATGGGATGAAAGTGAAGGATCATGCTCAATTGCAAACTTGATTTGCAGCAATCAATTAAGCAATTTATCGGACAGATGCGCCTGGCTACCTCAAAAACAGACAGTGTCCTATTTTTATATAATTGTTAATATATAATTGTCAATAAATAAATTTGCTAACTATTTCTATTACTTCTGCGAAGAACAAGAAAAGTATTCGTTGAAATCATATGTTGAATGCAGTAGGTTGACAACAGTAGGCTACAACGTTTCCTCATATTTTCTATTAAATATCCAACACGGTTTTTTATTAAAGGAGGAGAAGAATACTTAAAGGAATTTCTCCGAGATAAATTTAAGGAAAGACATAATAAAAACCATCACAACCCTATACGTACACATCATTTCGAAAAAAATCAACGAATAAAAAAAAATATCAGACATATTTCTATAATATGAGGAGAGACTAGAGCTCTAGACTTTCAAATATTGAATTTCAATAAACAAGTGATTTGCCCTCAGCATAGTCTTGGTGTAAAATGCCTCTATTCGAAATTTAATTATTAAAAATAATTTCTCAGGAATTTATTATTTAGGGCTGATCCGACGAAAACACCGAATCAAAATGATGACTTTAAACAACGAGATCGTGAACAAGAAGTTATGGCCAAAAGACACGAAAAGAAATATAAGCCAGATGAATCCCTCGTTGAAATACATAAAAAAAAATTGCGAAAAGAGTAAAAAAAGAAAGGAAAGGAAATGAAGGAAAGCGATGCAAAACCTTTCAGGCGCGCTTTGGATTTAAAATAAATAAAATTGACAAGAATCAAACAAACAAATAGTGGTCGCACTAAATAGTTCTATTAGGGGATATACATTCGTGTTCATTCTTAGAGTTATGTAATATGAAAAAATGAGAATAATTTCTTGACCTAAGGCACATTATGGAATATTTTACTGAGGAAATCCGTTAATCTTTTTCTTTAATTGGGGAATTCTTT
>CCAG010012524.1:0-18256 GCA_001077435.1 Glossina morsitans morsitans
GGACGTTTTCACATTTTGCCATAGAATGTAAGCAAAATTTCAAAAATGTTTATATACACAAAATGTTGGCAACAAAAAATCCCAAAACCAAAAAATATTTTTAAAAACAATGTTACAAAAACAAAAATTTTTTTTTTCCAAAAATCCGAAAAAACAATGAAACAACAAAAAAAGTATTATTTTATTATTATTTTATTGAGTATAAATATGTTTTTATATGATATATAAAATATCTGGTAAAACAAAACCTTTAATTAAAAAAGATAATTAATTAAAATGAATAAAATTTTGTTTTCTATTTTCTATACTTAATAAATAAGCTCATGTTTGACGTAATCGTAGTAAAGATTCAGTTTGTAAACTTTCTTCGTTGAATGGGAATTGTGCAAATCCTATTTTATTATTATTTTATTGAGTATAATATGTTTTTATATGATATATAAAATGTCTGGTAAAACAAAACCTTTAATTAAAAAAGATAATTAATTAATTAAAATGAATAAAATTTTGTTTTCTATTTTCTATACTTAATAAGCTCATGTTTGACGTAATCGTAGTAAAGATTCAATTTGTAAACTTTCTTCGTTGAATGGGAATTGTGCAAATCCGAATAATATTGAATCGTTGTCACAAACCATTTTTGTCATATAGGTATGGCGTCAAGATGGCATTTTTGAAGAACCTTTTAAGAAAAAATGTTTGTTATATAATTGTATTAATAAGAAGGTTTTTAAAAAAAAATTTAAGAACAATTGTAAGTGATTTAGGAATTAATTTTTAAATAAAATAAAATTTATTAACGTTAAAATTTGTATTGTAGGTACTAACTAAACTACTTTTACTTCTTCATTTAATTTAGAATATTGAGATCTTACAAGACTTCCACTCCTACGGTATGTAGAGTAGACATCGAATTTGTTAGACAAGGATTAACCTGTCCGTCTATGTGCATGTTGACGAAATGGCCGATTATGAAACAATTAATAAATATTTTTCAATGACGTCATAAAAATTTTGTAAATACAAGGCCATGGGTAACGACGAAATAGATGGCTGACACAACGGGGTGTCATTTTCGTTTTCGGGCTAAAAACTTCCAAACTGTAATTACCTTATTGTTTTACAGGAAAATTAATTGATTCATACTTTGGAAACTACCATTTGTCACGTTCTATGCAAACTCTACACTTTCTGCACTCTCCCTCTCTTATTTTTTACAAATTTGTTTCTGCTTATGTTTGCGTTTATTTCCTTATTTTTGGTTCTAAAGTCGTAAGTTTTCATTTAGATTCTCATGTAAGGCCAAATGACAGCGTAGCTGCTCATTGTGTTTACCACTCGAAAGGTTTCATTAGACCGAAAACGATGCCTCAGTGTGTTAGCACCGTAACGCGTCATTGTAGGCTTACCTTCGCAAATTTAGTCGAGAATTGCTCAAGGTGGCATCGTAAGCGATGCTTGACAGTACAGCTCGTTGATACAGCTCACTTGATACTTTAGTCATATTTAAAAAAAAAATAAACAATTTTCTTTATAGATTCAATGTTTGCAAGTAAGGCGTAATTTAAATATAAAAAGAAAGAAAAACTCATTCAGATTTTACCTGATCGGGGCAATCGGCAAAAGTATGAACAAATTAAAAGAAGATTTAAACTTAGAAGAATATAGTAAGGAGGAGAGGACAGACGGTAAGTAAGTGGTGTGTTAGTTGATGGAGTGTAATTCATTTTTGTTTAGACTCGGTTTGACTCGGTATCATTAATAAATATAACATAATAAATAAATTCAGATAAGAGAAAACTTATGTAAATTATAACATATTGACCCAACCCATTAAGTTTTATTGAAAGAAATACATGTGCTTTAATATATCGTACCAGTAACTCATTCCGTTGGGTTGGTTGTTACACAGAAGCGAAAAATATATTTCAAATTTACTTTATTTTCGAAAATATGATGTAAGTTCATTATCGACATACTTATGAAATAATTGAACGAAATTCATTGTTACTTGTATTGCAGATCAATGCACAAACGGTCTGTTAAATCGATTTGGCTGTGATTCCATTGAGGAGGAACCCAAAAACAAAATTCCCCGACTTACCGGCAATGACGAAGTCGTCGCACATATCATAGATTTAAATTTTAATACAAATTACAGTCGCGTAGAATTTACGCAATTGTTAAGTAAACAATGGCTGGCCTTATCAATGGACGAATTCAAGGATCCTGGAAGTGGTGTTGAATTCTATGGGCAACCGTATCAAATTTGTTTACTTCCCGATTTGCTCGAAAATAAGCACGGTTGCAAAGAGCTGGTCAAAGAAATGGTGGAAAAAGTGAAATGGTCTCGCAAGCAAATGGATCTCTATGAATTTTATCAAAGCACAGATCTCTCCAATATGAGAAATTGTCAATTTCTAGCGGGATTCTTGCACATGTTGCGACGTACAGTGAGACCATGGTTGGAAAAAATAACCAATTTAAAATTAGATTATGTCTCAGCGTCCTGTTCAATGTACACATGTGGAGATTACCTGCTAGTCCATGACGACCTTTTAAAAGATCGTCAAATTGCCTTCATCTATTATCTAACCCCGTGGTTCAATCATGAAGAGTGGTCGGAGGAAGAAGGTGGTTGTTTGGAAATATTCAACAGCGACGAACGTTGCTTTCCGCAATTTCCTGTCAGTCGGCGAATATCACCCAAAAATAATCAATTTGCTTTCTTTAAAGTCGGCTCAAAGTCTTTCCATCAAGTAGGCGAAGTAACTACTTTTGATTATCCACGCTTGACGATTAATGGATGGTTTCATGGAGCATCAAATAAGGATCTTATAGCCGATGCCTTAAGACCTTTCAATAAATTAGAATTTAAACCTCCGCTGGCATCGCAATCCACTTTGCAACTACTGCTGAATGAAGTCTACCTCAAACCAACCACTAAACGTAGCATCCAGAAACGCATCGAAGATAATTCGGAAATATGCTTATATGAGTTTTTTCGCCGTGAAGTGTTTGAAGAGGCTTTAAAGCAATTGCTTAATGATAAAAAATTGAAATGGTCCCGTCAAGGTCCAGCGAATGCCCAAAATTATGAAGTTTTGAATCTGAAAACCACATCGGCCATTATTGACAACCTGATAAAATTGTTCACGAGTACGGAAATGTTTGATTTATTGAGGGACTATACCGATCTTGATTTGGCCGGACCAAATGCGGGAAAACCGGGGGTTTGTGTTGAAGTACAACGTTGGTCACATGGTGATTATACCGTACTAGGCGATGGCGCTATATGCGATGAGAATACCTTGGATTTAATTTATTATCTGAACGCTGCTGAAGGTGCTGCCGTTATAACGTATCTCTCACCTGACGGTGATGGCCCACAAACTTCGCACAAAAAATCTACTAATCATAGTGACATAGATTCATTGGAAGGTGAGGGCTTTGATGACGAGGATGACGACGAATCAATTTTGTTGACTATTACGCCTGTGGACAATGCACTGAATATTGTTTATCGTTGTGAAGGTACAACAAAATTTACAAAATATGTATCACGGAATACGCCGCTAGACCAAGGTCCCGTATATGTAATAGCTTGCAGCTATAAGGAATGAATATACATCTTACATAAGATATGAATTATTACTTATGTGAACTGAAAGTATTTTTTCTTTTTTCTTTTCTTTTAAGGCATAAAGAGATGGAAATATATAAGAAAAAAAGTACATAAAAGTATATGTATACGAATAAATTTATGTTGATTTAATTCCAAGTTGTTTGTTAAAAGTTGAAACTAAGGACGCATCACACACTTTCAAATGTTTCGCTCTTAAGTTTATGCCATTGACTAACATACGTTCTCTGGCATATATTATTATAAATATTTATTTAATATGTATTTCAAACTAATTTTTAACTCATATAAGAAGGGGAGGGGTATAACGAGATCATAATGTTTCACAAAAAATTGTAAAGCGTAAAAATACGTCTTCTTGGATTAGTGGAGTGAATTAGTGAAGTTCAATAGGTTGTTATCTAAAATGTTCTAAGGCAGCACAAAACATCTGCTGTTCTCAGAGTGAAAAAAGTCAAGACTTTTTAAATCTGAATAATTATTTGAAAATTCAAGACCTATTCAGCAAAAGACGGTATCCAGCCTTGGTCTTAGTTCGATCGAAGTTCAAATAAACAGTTGTATTCAAGGCAGAAAGATAAAGGTATTACACCATAGAAGGTATAACACTTGGAAATAGTCGTCAGAAATCTCCTGCAGTACAAATATTTTCCATTTGGGTAAGATTTGGATTTGTTTTTATTCCTGCGATCGCCGATATTGAGAGACAAAGTCAAAACTTTGTACCGAAATTCCCGCGTTTGTCTGCATATCAAGTTTTGAAAACGAAAACGTTCTGGCGATTTTTAATTTGCCGAAGAATTGCTTGAGCTTAAATTCGCGCATGCAGATAACTTAGCTTAAAATTGAAAACAAACATTTTTGAAAGCCTTCGAAAAGTTGAGCCCAAAGGTAATTTTCGATCGATCTGCTTGTAAGCCCACAACAAGAAACTTTTAGGACTCATTAAAAACATTGTATAGCAGTAGTAATGGGTAATGGTAAGGTAATAAAAGTTCGCTAGCGAATGTAATTTTCTTAGTTGCTTTCTTTCCGAGTCATCTGAGGAAGAAAAACCATATATAAATAAATTATGAAAAATACTTCTTTTTTTTAAATATTATAGATAAATATCGTCTCTATTCAACTTTGGCGTTTATGGCTATTGTCCTTGGAATTGGTTTACCCATGTGGTGGAAGACGACGGAAGTGTACAGGTACGATCCATGACTGATACTAAGAAAATTGAAGAATTTTCATAAACAATAATTTCAATTTTTTTTTTAGAGTTCGTTTGCCATCATCGGGTATAATGAAAATGCATGAAGAACCGATACGAGCCAAACTACAAGTGGCAATTTTTACATTCAGAAATGAAAAGACAGAGCTTCTTATCAAGGAGTTAACTCAACAATATAAAAGCAATGACGTATGGCTTATCGAGTTTCATCACATTCCATTTACCAAGAAAGCCTCGTTACTGAGAACCCCGGCCGCACTAGAAGATTCCATCCTAAAATCTTATAATATGACAGAAGGAGATTTTTTATTCATAGAATGGCCTAAGCTGGAAGAGGATATTTTGATAACTAATGAAAGATCAGCTTTGATAAAAAGTGATTGCGGTAAGAGTGTCTTTGTCACAATTACATGACTCAAGTGAAATTTCTCGTCTTTTTCTTCTCTAAGCTTCTAATAAGATTGCTCAAGTTTTGAATTTATATATACTGCAAACACATCGCATTCATCAAATCTTGGCGAAAGAAAACGCGGACAATATAAAAAGTGAAGCTCCTCAGGCGGAATACGATGTTATAGTGTCAGTTTTAAATCCTCGACCGGATGTCATGAATGTTAAATGGCACGTTCCATTGGCTGTTGAAAGTAATTCTCATTGATGTTTTTTTTACGACATTATTGGGCGTGTATGTGAAATTGCTGTTTTCAATTTTCAGCGTATTTGAAACCTTATCTGCAACAAATCTCCCATATATCTAATTACACTCTAAAAACTCAATGGAAATTCCAAGTACCTTTTGAAGCCGATTTGCGACAAGTACGCGATAATACTGCATTCGGTCGTCATTATGCTTTAGCAGATGTGTCTTTGCCTCATATCATTACTGCGATTGAAAAGAATTTGGGCGTAGGCATAACTGACAAGACACCCATTAATTTAGTCGTCTATGTTACTCCTTGCGATATTTCTCCCGTCTTCATATACAATAAGCGGAATGAGCGTTCGAATGACGTCAACGCTTTCATATCATCGAAATGGGGCGGCTTAATAATAGTCAATCCGCCCATTGATGCCTGCAAGTACTACAATGAACATCAGCAAAAAGTGTCCTTTTTTGTCCAGACCAATGACGTTATGCAAATAATGTTATATCAACTGCAAAAGTTACTAGATATCAACGTCGAGGTAGGTCTACATTTTTGCCGGTTTATGGAGAGGAAAACAGTTCTACTACATTTTTTCTGTTTCACAGGTCAACATGGATGGTGTGAAAATAGTAGATTTGGAACAATTAGCTCCCAGGCGTTGGGAATATGAATCTTATATAAGACGTAGTGCCATAACACATATCACGACCGCAACAAACACTTTACAAAGCTTGATGAAACTTCTGAGTAAATTTATTTATGAAAGTTTTTTAAATAATTCTGAATACGTTTTGTATTACGTATCTTTTTAGATAAGATCAGTTATATCGTAATCAATGATAATGTCGGCGCGTCCATTAAAACTGCTTATGAGCATATCTCAATGGCGAAGAAAGCTTTAGCTAATCATCAATTATTTACAGCGTCCGCGTTTGCGCAAAAAGCATTTGTGGCCTCGGAACAGGCGTTTTTCGATGCTAGTCTCTTAGCTCAACTTTATTTCCCAGACGAACAGAAGTACGCTATTTATATACCATTGTTTTTACCAGTATTGGCACCCGTTGTCATGTCATTTTCTACTCTTTCGAAAATATTAAAAAATCGAAATGAGAAAAAAATGAAAATAAATTAAAAAGCGGTAAACCTATTACTTAAATAAAATTAATAATATTTTCATTGCGTTATTCAATTACTATTACGTTAGTTTTGTTAATATTATCGTAATTATTAAATTTATGCAGCAACAAGAGCAAAAATCGACAGGGAAAGAAATGGATAAACAATTTTCTAATCATTCCCGATCTCAAATCAAATCGAATTATGTTTTCGAAACAAGGGTGATTATAATTGCGCAGATCATCACTAACAATCGTTGCATCGTTTCCACACAAGTGCGAAAGGTGCCTGAAGGCTACTTACATTCAAGTAATAATTTAAATGAAAATGCTAATCCAAAGATAATGAGCAACAAATTAAAATTCCACATCCCACTCGGCAATTCGTTTTCTGAGAGTGAGAATCTCTGATAACACGATAAATACAAACTTGGATATGCATGTGTTTACACATATGGCATAAATTTGAACCAACGCTTCAATAAGCAAATTAAAAGAGTTTTATTCTCAGTTGACTCTCAGACTCGCTCATTTAAATGTTTTTTTTACTCTGAGATGTATTGAAATTTTGTATAGAAATTCAGACTCGCTCAGAATATATATATATATATATATATATATATATACATATATGTATACTCAACTGTGTGCCGTTGTTCTGTATAGTTTTTTAGGGAGACTTGTTGGTTTGAGTTAAATTCGAGTCAGCTCTGCCCTTCCATTTTGAAATTCCAACGAGTCCATACAGTTTGCCCCTGTCTCAAACACAACTTACCTGTGTGTGTTATTGTCGAAAGTTTTTGACAGATGCCGTTATTCTTTAAGAAATTCGAAACTATATGCCGCAAACATTTCGAAAGCCGGATTTTAAATATAACTGACTTGAAGCTACTAATATACCAGTTTTGTGATCCTGTTTATATCATTCTATATACCTATCGTGCCAAAGCACACAAATTTATGCATACATCTGTTTCCTTCCTCAGATGTCTACAGATTTCAGCACAAAAACTTCGGCAGACCTATTTGAAATTTTAATGCTGTAAAAATGACTCGGTTCGTTCGCAATTACAAAAATTTTGAGATGATTGTGCCGACGATGTTCAAAAGCAGCATCTCTCCGCATAACTCAGTGTTATTCAATTTGTGCTTTGCACGATGGAACATGTAATAAATCGGACTAACATTATTATGGAGATTTCTTAACTCGTAGCCTTAGTTTGGTTGTTGTCCTTATTGGGAGAAAAGGATATATTATCGCTATCAATTCATTCAGAATGCGTAAATGTGCTAAGTCTTTTTGAGATTGTGGACAAAGCATTTTATCATATTACCGTTTAACTAAGCTTTATATTGTTATATGCTATGCTGGTTAAGAAGGATACATTAAGTTTGTTTAATGTAGGAGTGGGTAAGGAGTTGTACATGCCATCGGTTTTCAGCCTATTCGTCTCACAGCTGGTGCATGAAAGTTAACGAGCAAGTAAAGTTGTTACACATGTTCTTAGTCGATGACTGCTCAGAATGTAGAACAGAAGTATTTAAACACTGCCATCTATCACATTAGCATTAGGGCAGAGATTGATGGCCGCCCTTCATAAAAGAGTTTTTAAAATAAGGCGTTGTATGGTGAAGCGGTGGAAGGAATGGTCTAATCCCAACCATTTTCTATAGCATTCGTCTTTAGATCAGAATGTATCGGTGTACCAAATTTCATCGAATTATCCCAAAAATGTAGGTTGAACACAAGAATACAAGACAGATGGACGGATAAGCGAGGTTAGATCGACTGAAAGAGTGATTACCAATCGATCGGTATACCAAAAAACGTGAGTGAGAAAGATTGACGTATAGACGTAGAACGATGTGATGGCTCATATGTTTCATAGAAATTGCGTTTTGCTTCTGTTGCTGTATTTCCAAGAAGTTAAAATTAACAAATTAGGCAAAGGATCTCGACTAACAACTCAATGGTCGTGAGTTCAAATCTCAAGTGCGGCCGAACTTTTATTAAAGCCGATGGCCTTACCTGCTGGTGCTTTAATTAATAAGAAAATAAACTTTTATAAATACTAACGAACGTTGGGCATATATATATATAATTTAAAACTATGTAAGATGAACATTTCCGCATCCCTTGCGATGTAAAAGCATAAAATAGTTACTGTATGTATGTATGTACGTATTTTGTTAATTAAGATTAAAAATAGCTCGAGAACAATTTTGATAAATAAAAACATCTTCACATCCTTAATAATGTTCACAATTTGGCATAACGCAGTTGCAAGCAGTCGTGGCCGAGTGGTTAAGGCGTCTGACTCGAAATCAGATTCCCTCTGGGAGCGTAGGTTCGAATCCTACCGGCTGCGTTGATTTATTGATGCGAATTTGTTTTTGAAAAATAATTTTTTTTTTTTATTTTAAGTAAAATATTTTTCATTTTTAATATTAACAAATACATCTCCGGCCTAATAAACTGTGTGGTTGCATCTTATCGCTTTTGCTATTGATTTAATCGCTTGTAACATTTACGAAAGTCAATGAAAAAATTGTTGTGGTGTCAAGGTTACCTTATCAGCACGGAGTACAATAAAAACAACAACAAATTGACTGCAGAGTAAGTAACGAAGCAGCGATTATGAAAAAGCGCTTGCACAGAAAATTTATACACTTTAGCACAATACGACGAATGTTTGTGTTGAATTAAGCGTGAGAACAAACAATTCTGTATAGGTCAGGTTCATAAGACTCGTGACAAATGTCAATCAATAAAATAATTACTAAGTAAATGGAATTTTTCTTAACTCAGTTCTAAACTTAATTAATCCGTAGGAAGAGGTGGTGAAAAATATAAATTTCATAAACGAAATCATTTCAGAGCATTTTAATGAGACCTTCACGAAAATTATAAATCAATTTTTTTATTGCTTTTGTGTTGCATTTTCAGAGAGAGAAACTCGTTAAAATTTTCATAAATTCGCATAAATTATAAATTTTGATGAGCGAGCTGTAACCAATTAGTGTCTGGGGTTAAACGAATTTTAACTAAAAGCCAATCTCAATGTTAAAACGCGTAACGCCCTTCAGCTATGATTGTCTTTTCTGAAAAGCAACAGTGTTTTCTTGTTGAACTTCTGCTCGAAGCAATACATTGCATGTTCAGATAAAGAAACGAAGAGTTTCACAGTATTTGGCATTTTCTATCAATTTGCTGATGCCTCTTAAAATTTCGTATAAGCAACACTCGGTAATGAAGGCCGATTTAGTTTGCTTACAAAATGCTTTATTCAAGTCCAAGTATGAACCAATAAACGAAGAAACACCTTTATGGGCCTTCATTTGACGACCTTATGTTTCCTGGTAAACTTCAATTAAGACTATCCCTCCAACTCTTCGAAAATAGCGATATTTGGGGAAAGTTGAATGGATGGAGAAGGAAAAGGCTAACTATAGTTTTTTGGTTTGCTATAAGAGGTTGTTGTAATCCAGCCGGATATAGAGAGCGATTGTCTTTCAGTGAAGCGAAGCGCGCCATTATTCAAATTAAATTTTGTGCTATATACTCATTGTTCTAATGGATATTATAAATTATAGGCAAAAACTATTTCATCAACCGAAAGCATATTTTCTTTTAATGCAAAAAAGAAAATCGAAATTTAATTTTACATTTGGACGAAAGAATTGGCTTCAACAGTGTTGAAACGTTAAAATATCCTTTAGAGCTTAAGTTATATTGGTCAAGAAACATACACAACATTAACTAAACGAGAAATTTTCAATTTCAATTTCAACTCCCAGATACAGAACTCTACTTCTGCCATATTCTAATAGAAGGCGTGTGGATGTAGAAAGCATGTAAACTTCAGTAGGCTTCACTCGATTCATATCTTCATTGTATGTGTCATGTCAATTTAAAACGTGTCAGGCATCTTCTCGTCATTTTCTTCTTCACTATGAACAAATACACGATGGAGATCAGCGAATCCTCTCAGATACTTATGGCGAGACCTCTATCAAAGGAAGAACGTGTAAAGAGTAGTTTCCACGCTCCAAGAGTGGTGATATTGCAAGGTCCATGCTCGGTTTTTAGGGGAAGGAGGTCTGCATTGTGCATTATCCGCTGCTACAAGCGTTTAAAATAATCGCAGGCCATCTGTATCGAAAGGGGTTAGTGTGTTGAAAACGGCCGCAATACATCGAGAGACGGGGTAAAGTAGTTTGGCAGCATGGCAATGCTCTAGTCGGCCAAAACATATTTGGAAACGATGCAGCGGGAAGTTCTATTCTATCTGCCGATAGCTCTACACATTGCCTCCTCTGATTCTCACTTGATTGGGTCAAGGACACACGGCCTAGCTGATCAGCACGTTCGTTTTTATGAAGAAGTCAAAAATTGGATCGATATGTGAATCACTTGCAAAAATAAGAAGATTTTTCGACGCGGTATTCGTACACCCCCCGAAAAATGAAAGAAAGTAATGGTCGGCGCTATTATGATTAGTAAATGTATACCCGAGGTTATTACAATAAATCCTCGACAATTAACATTTTATTACGTTTCAAACGATAATGTGGATTAACGGCATCTTGATCTTTTGACGCCGGAAAAAGAGAAAATTTTCAGTTTTTTCCTAAGATGGAATATTGGATTGGAACGTGGTTTGGTTATCCATTTCAAATTGAAGAATCAAAATTGATCCTTAATAAGATAGGAAAAAACGGTAACAGCTTGAGTTTGAATCAGTTACTGATGTAATTTTTCTGATAGACAAGTTCTTCCTGATATGCTATGCAATTAAATTAATTATTTGATTAATAAGAAATGTCTTTGCAAACTACGTGCGTCCCTAAACGTGATGTCTTATTAGGACTAAGTTGTAGCTGAGAGACACAGCTTTATTTAACATAGTCTGTCGTTCGTTCATTCTTTGCATACTGAAGACTAAAGACATGCAGTAAATCAGCACACATGATATGTTAGTGTTAAATATAGAAACAGCAACAACAACAACAACAATAATAATTGATGTGCTTGGAAATGTTCGCAAACTTGCATAAATGTCAAGAAGCAGTTTTTTCCTTCTTCAGAATCAAATTAAATTTAATTATTATTTATAAGCGTTTTTAATCAAAGCTTTACGTAGTATTTACAATGATTACCAGTAATAGATATGACAAGTGTATGTACGACTGACTCTGTATGCTATAATATATTATTTGGTTGTTTTTTTTTTTGTTTTTTTGTTTTCTAAAAATAATTATCGTAATGATGTTTAAATTAGACGGTAGACGAGCGCAAGCACTTAATGTCTGCGTATATTGATGGTTTTGTAAAAAGTTGAAAATAAAAATATAAAACGACGATTATCGAATCTGTTGTACTCACCAATTTTACCTTGAAAGAACGCATGCAGAATGGAATTTTATCTTCTAAATTTTAGATTCGCGTGATCCTTTTTATTTAATATAGAAATTATAGGATCAGCCAAAGAACATAAGTAAAAATTTTCATGCTTATGAACAATAAGTTTTTTCCTATCGAGACCCGAGCACTTTTGTTTTACCTTGTATGTGTAAACGTGTCCTTTTAAGGGTTACGCCTATTTTCAATTTCGAAACAGTACGTGACAGATTCCAATTATTTGCTCTTTCTCAAATTTGAAGTCGATTTCTTGCTTTCATATACAGGCGGACAGAGGGACATACTTAATGTAATCCAGAAATTGATGTATTAAACAAGTGTAAATAAACTTCATAAGGTGTCTGAAACTTCGCACTGCCTCTTGCGAACGTCTTGACAAAAATATTAAAAGTATTTACATTTCTCGATATAAAAAACAAATACAGAATTATTATGAGAATGACTACATTGGAGGAAAAAATCCCGCACATATATTGATATTTATTTTTTTAAATATTTTACTATAGCGTATTATTTGTTGCAGAAAGAAATTAATTGAATTAAGTATACATATATATTTCTTTTTTATGTGACTAATCGCTCAGGGGATGTCCTCTAACCGCGCAACGCAGTGATGGTTAGAATGACCTGAGGAAAGAGAAAGAAAGAAAGAAATGCGGAGGTGATAGCCGAAGTCCAGTGGATGTATGTCCAAGCGATAAGTGTTATGCCTTTAGTCACTGATAGCTGCGACCAAAGTAAACTCTACCGCACTCTATGTGCTACAAGTGGACTATTGGGGGGCATATTTATATACGGGTATCTATATTTATCTATATCTTTCTACATATATATATGTGTGCATATATGTATAAGTCCTGCATTCAAGTTGGTTGAGTTGATGGAGTACGGGGGACCACCCGTCCGCTAAACGGACCTTAACTTGTATTTTGACGTCGTCAGGCGGAGCTTAATGAGGAAGCCCTCGGTCGGGAGCTGGGATTCCGATCTATTATGGTTCGTAGTAACCTCAAGTCTCATCGACAGGCAGATTATCTATTAAAGTATACAATTGGGCGCCCCACCCGTGCAAAATAATTTATGGCTTCACACAGAACTGAACATGAACACGAGCTATTCTGGAACTGTCTGTTTTTGAATACATTCTTCGATTTCTCATAAAGGAATCAGATAAACTCATTATTTATGTTCAAATTTTTTCCCCTGGACCACTGTCATTGAAGCAATATATGGCGCTTTACATTCCTAAGCGTTGCAAGCGTTTTAAAAATCTAGTTTCTAAAATTGTACATAGAACTTCATCTCGGAAACTGTGGTGTTTAATAAAAAAAATATTAATAGCAAAAATGTTATTTATGCAAGATGGCATCTCACGCAAACGAACAGATTAAATGAAGAAAGTAATTATATTCTTATTGCTTATTCTGCATTACTTTACTACTATGCTTAAGGATTGAATTTAGTTTTAGTTCAAAAATCAGTTTTATATAGTGTTATATATGTATATATGTATACGTATATAATATCTGTAATATTGAGAAGAGTGGCAATCAACTAAATCGGGCTTAGCAAACTTCGTCTGCGCGTAGAGTGATGGCTCTTTTAAAAATTATATTTAACCGGAAGCAATGAGTTAAAAATGTACAACAACAAAAATTAAAATTACAAGTTTTGCATTCTCTTTTAAAATGGTCGGGGTGTTAATGCGATAAATTTATACTTGACATCAGATGGCGTAGGTATATTCATTTTGTTAGCTTGTCTGTAATTTGAAGAGAGTCTGTAGGGCTGTAACGCTTTATTCTGCGCACTATCACGGACAGATCACAAATCATATGTTTCTGACAAACAGCTGAATAGCTGTTCTTGTTATACGTTTATGCTTTTCTGGTATTCCGACGTTTAAGCATAAGTGTGGAGGCGACAAAAATATGATATGGTTTCTAATCCATTTCTTCTACTTTTACCACTTCATTAAAGTACTGAGGGATAAACACGAGCGGTTCCAACTTTGGCGTGTTCATATCACGGAAAGACTTTTGGACTAAAGCCATGTAAATGCGGCATATATGATATATACATGCTGCATGCTGTATGCTGCATGCTGCATTCTGTACAATATTCTTACGGACGGTGGAATTAAGAAAACAACTTTTTAATAAAGCCAATGGTAGGTGATAGAGGCTTCACTTTGAGTCTCTTTTTTGTTAAAATTTGTTTTCTTTTTTTTTTTTTTTGTACTATTACATGGCATTAGTAACAGTTTGTTTATAACGTAACGACTACGACAAGGTGAAGAGAAGTAAATACTTTTTTAAAGTTTCTGCGAACACATTTAGGGTGTGAAGCAAATGAAATTTCTGGTCATATTGAAAAAAATGTAAATTCTAAACAAACATCTCTATACACTAACACATTTGTCCATATACGTGTAAACATGATAAGCAGAAATAAAGTGCATTACTAAAGCGGACATACAAAAATAATAATAATAATTAAATTTTGACAATAGGTTTCTATTCCACAATCCTCACAATGATTCTGTTCGAAATAGCGTTTAAGAAGCAAGCGGAATGCTACGTAAATGTGCTTAGGATATCATAACCATTGCGCGACCTCAGATGAAGAAGGAAGCGAAAAATTCTCCACAAACTGTAGGAGATTTTCTCGCAAAAATGAATCTGTCGGCTTTAAATTTGGCGAAAATATTGGAGATTCTTGCATGCAGGTTGGTATTGAAAATGGGTCGAATCGGAGCACGTAAACTGAGGCCACCTCTGTTTTTCAAAGGGAGTGTGAAAAATTGTTTTTTTGCTCACTATTCATAAACTAAAGCAGACAAATCTATATTCCATGGGTGATGCGGTAATACCGCAATAATAGAAAAAATTGACCCAATATCACGGCGTATCAAAGATTAATTCGTGGACGGTTTCAAATTTGTAATGCACCGTTCGTCTGGTTGTCTGTCCATCTGTCCGTTTGGCCAACTGTTTAGTATCCTATGCGACGAAAACTTTTATTTTGAAAATAACAAAGAAGTGGGCTTTTTTTTTACTTTTTCGCGCTAACGGCGACGGGTATAAAAGATTCGGTCATGACCGAATATAATTTTCTAACTTGTTTAAAGTGAATTCTTCATTACTTGCACTAATGTCTGGTTTGTGAAACCCATCGTCAAATAAGCTCTAAGCTAGTGCGATAGGACCTACATAAGAACAATACGCTGAGTGAAGGCGCGCCGCACCTTTTCCCATTAACACTTTATCTGCAATTCGTTTTAAGGTCTAAATAGTTAGTTACCTCACTTGTTAATTCTCTTTGTAATAATCATTTTTTTTTTTTGCATATATATTTTAATATTTATATATATGTGTGAGTATATTTTTTTGTGAATTGTCTGTTGAAAAAGAGAAAAGCTAAAGAAGATGTGCAAGATTTCTTTCTTAAGTTTCGAAGACGAAGAATGCTTAAGCATTAAATGTTAATAAGCAAAATGATGTTGTTTAGATGTTTATTGGCCAAAATGGCATGTTATTGTGGCTGCAGTCTTTTTAAAAAATAAAAAACGATAAGCAATTTTTTGATGAGAATATTTTCCCGTTTTCTTCACGTAAGCAATAATAATGAATGGTTGAGCAGCAGCCATCTTCTGATTATTGCAACACATTTAATAAGTTATGAGATTCTTAAAATTATTTACAGATGAAAGAAAAGGAGAAATAAATAAATGCAAGTTTGGAAAAAATACCACCAAAGGTTTGCTTACGATGAGCAAAATATTGTGTGCGGTGGGTAAAGTGAGGCGTTTAAATGACACGTAGGTTGATTCAAGAATGCAAGGAACTCTTATTGTAACTGCATCTTAAACGATTGAAAATGCAAACATTGATCCTCTATTGATACATCACACACATTCTAACTTAATCTTTTTCATGCTAAACGCTGACATGTAGACAATTTTCTACAAAGTGTTTTTATACTCATCACCGAAGGATGAGGAAGATATTAATTTTGTCCAAATTTTTGTAATAGTCGGAAGGAAGGTTCGAGGGACCCCTTAAAGCAATTTTTAATCATGTCCGTGTGTCTCTTTGTGCAAAGTCTGTGATAAACATTCTCCTCGTCGCAAAAATGCATCGGAATCACCAGAAGAATTGGAAGTTCTAGCACGCAGGTTGCTATCGGAATTGGCCCAAATCGGCCAAAGAACACGACCACGTGGCCAAGCCGTGCACATTAAGAAAAGTTTATTTGATAGACTGGCAATAAATTCAAGATATTATTTCTGTTTCCTTAAACAACCTAAATGGATTGATAATGGCAGAGTTCCATGAAAATAAAGTTTCTGGAAGAAGGAGTAAGAATCTTGAAATTCATTTCGTCTAATAAAACCTGCTAGCAAATAACACCATTTATTAACTTAAATAAAAAAATAAGCGTGCGTTTCCCTAATGAACGCGTACCTAACAGTAAAACAGTCTGTTTCCATAAGGTAGGGATTTGTGGATGCCAAACCAAATTGCTAAGGGTGAAGAATAATTAATATGACAATTCAATAGCTAACAAGCTGATCGTAGTGGATCAAAAAACAAACATATAGATTTCAATACATTGCAACCGTTTCCTAAAGACCAAGTTCTCAAATATGGGAAGATAGCAGAATATTTTCCATAAAATTCATAACAAAAGCATTTTCTTCACTTCATTTTCCATTACGATCCAAACTTCACTCTCTTTCGTACATGTACGGGAAATTTCTTCAAATGTTTTCATAACGTATATTAGGAATTTTGATATGACAAATTATTTCTGCAGCAAATCTTATAGTAATTGAAAATGATTTTGACAAAATATTAATGTTATTCCATTAAAACAAAAGTTTACACTACTCGGAAGGCAGCTGCGTAGACCTTATGAATTATGTATACTTTTGATAAGTAACGAATACCCAATTAACCCAAGTATGTCCATCTGTCCGACTATGTAAATGTCCGCCCGCTCAGCTGCAAAAATTAAGAAATCCTTGTAACGTCCGCGTACAAATGTGGCGTAGGGGTTCTGTTGGTCTTCTTCGGCCACTACTCTATCCACAATATCGTAATAACGGCCTGCCGTTATTCACACATCACATTTTGCAAGAATAGCGGCTTGCTGCTATGCAAAATAAGGGAGAAGTGATTTGGTTTTTGGTGAGAAAAGATTGAGTTAAATAAGAAAGGAAAAGAATTTTAAGAAGAAGACTTTTAACGATAAGTGAATAATGTGGAAAATTATTGGAAAAAGATGATCTTTTTATAAAACACATGGTTGTGAATATATATTAATAAGGTATTATGAAAAGTTTAAGCAGAAAAATGTTTTATAATAAAGAAAAATAGAAAAGGATTTATAAAAAAATAAATAAATAAATAAATAACACAAATACAACAACTGGGCAAAGTAAACGCCATTGAAATAAAGAAAAGAAAAAAACTACACGGATAAAGAAATGTGTTTGGAAGAGAAATTAGATAAATAAAATAAAGAAAATTGTAAAATTATTTGTAAAAACTCGGGAAGTTGCTAATAAAAAGCTTTCAAGTTAGAAATTGAATTATGTACGACTAACATTGGCTCAGATTTTCACATTACAACTACAGCTATTTTAATGGTGTAATGACGTCTATTTAATAAGAACAAAAAGAAAACGAAAAAAAGGTGACATTGACAAAAAATGTAAAGTAGAACAAATAAATATTGGATCATAAATATATATATATATGAAATAAACTGATTTGATTGAAAGAAGTTTCAATAACATTTTGCCATTTTTTATTATTACAATTCACGAATTCGATATTGTAACAAATCGTAATAAGACTGCAAATTTATCATCAGCAAAAAAAAGGGCGCGACTAATAATAATGACAAATTGGAATTCTTGTCGTCAGCAAATGTCCCATCAATAAGTACATCTTCACTAGAAGCAAATACAAGGAAACCCCTAAAAAAATGCTCAGGCATTTTTGGGTGAGAATTAAGCTTAAGTCAATTTAGATAATCTAATTAAATCTACTGCGCTGCAATCGGCTAGAAATATATCAGCCTATAATCCGTTCAGTGACGCGATTATTCCATGGAACATCAAACATTTTTCAAGAACAGCAACCTTCCGGGCCATCCATAAATCAACGAAGGCAACGACACAGGATCCGGGGGCACCTGTCA
>CCAG010012528.1:0-27324 GCA_001077435.1 Glossina morsitans morsitans
AACATTACGAACGCCGTACTTTCTGTTAAATAACATTACGAACGCCGTACTTTCTGTTAAATAACATTACGAACGTGTCGCTTTCTGTTAAACAACGCACAAGTGATGTCAAGTTTATATACGCAAAAAAATGATGTGGACTGAATGTACTGCGCGCTGCCATGTTGCGATCCTGCATAAAGCAAGAAAATAAAATAAGGAAAACAACAACTGAAAGTACCAGCCACAAGAGGAAAAAGTGATTTTTTTTGTACATACATACATACAAAAGTGCTATAAATTGCGTATTAGACTGAAATTTAGGAAAAAATTATTATTTTTTCATTATTTCATTTCATCATTCATAAAAATATATCAAGTTAAAATTTGGGCAAGTAATAATGCTGCGTAGACAGGCCCGATTAAGACGTGAATACCTTCATAAAAAGGCAATAGAAGTACGTCACAATAAAATTGTAGAAAAAAGGAATCAACTCCGGAAAAGTTTGGCTAACAATAGGCCTATCCGGGGCTCTCTGCAAGCGGAAGCTGTACAATTGCAAAATAGTCTCAAATATGATAAAGAAGGTACATTTTCTTTCCAAAGTCCTTTGTATTGTGTTTTAAACTTGACTTATGTTCAATTATGATTTTTTTATAGGGGTTCTTGGCGAGGATGTGGACGACGAGTATCGATACGCGGGTTACCAAGACCCAAAGATAATGCTAACAACTTCCCACGAGCCCTCATCTAGGTTGAAGATGTTCATAAAAGAGCTTAGGTTAATATTTCCTAATGCAAAACGAATGAACCGTGGAAAATATGAATTGAAAGAATTGATCCATGCTTGTCGAGCTAACGATGTAAGCGACTTTATTGTTGTACATGAACATCGAGGTAAATTTTTTTTCAAAAGTCCTTTGTTTTAATTTCACTCGTATCCAATTATATTTTTTTTATAGGAGTCCCGGATAATTTGATAATTTGTCATTTGCCTTACGGACCAACAGCATTCTTTAACATTTCTGGCGTTATCATGCGTCATGATATACCAAATATCGGCACCATTAGTGAGCAAAAACCTCATTTAATATTTCATAATTTTAAAACTAAGCTCGGCGAACGTACTTTAAAAATACTCAAACATCTTTTTCCGGTGCCCAAAGAAGATTCTAAACGCGTTATTACATTTGCTAATAATGATGACTACATAGCCTTTAGGCACCACGTTTATGAGTACGTCAATAAAGAATTACAACTTGTTGAGGTTGGTCCACGTTTTCAACTCAAACTGTACCAAATAAAATTGGGTACTTTAGACGAAATCCAAGCAGCGAATACCGAATGGATTCTTAGGCCTTACATGAATACGTCGTCAAAAAAACGCTTTCTATCAAACGAAGATGGTTGGGAGGAAGAAGACAGTGCGAACACATAAGAACTGTTCAGATATATCAACTATTTTTCTCTCTTTGTTCCATGTTTAACTTTTTGATACAAATTGCGAATTAATAAAATAAGCGAAATGCCTGAGGAGGTGTTTTAAAATATTTTAAATGCGTCGCATAGGACTCAGAGTTCGCATCACAAGAAAAGGAATGAAGTGTCATTTATATTCCCACGTTTGTGGGTGGTACTTATTTTATAAATTTCTCATAAAGTAGGAGACTAATTCAATTTATAAATGTTTATATATATGTTATGTGTACAACTTATAATTTCACAAAATTTATAAATTAAATATCTCGCTCAGATCTAGAAATATAAGCGAAGCTTCATTATGAAAGGCTTAATTTCTCGGTTAACTATGAAATGCTAATTAAGTACGATTTGAAATGGGTGCGATTTTAGTTAAGTTAATGTTGGAAAAACATTGGTTTAATACAAAAAATTCTTTATTTTATGACTTTTCCTGTTCATACTTTTGAAAGTTATTTTTCATTCATTTTCATTCCGTTCTGTCCCGCATTTGACAGCATGTTCGTAAATTGTGGCAATTTTAATATCAGATGTGTTTTGCATCATTGTGTTGTCTTCAGTAATACATAAACATTTCTTTGTTGTGTTAAAATCTTAATATTCGTAATATTACGCGTTTAAAAAATACAATACTGAATATTTTGAAAACATCTTTTTTTATATTATCAAAAAAAAAGAAGAAAAGAAATTTGCAAATATTTTTTAAAAATTCTGTTGTCGAGCACGTATAATGTCGTGGTTTAACGTGTGGGATGGCTTAAAAAACAAGACATGTCGATATTTATTACAGCGATATTTAGGCCAGTTTTTGGATGAGCAGTTAAATTTGGAGCAATTGAAAATAGAATTATTTGATGGAAAAGCCACTGTCAACCATGTGTTGTTAAGAGTTGAAGTAAGAAAATCACTTTGCGTATTTTGTAGAAATGTAAAAATATCGTGGGATAAACAAAGAACACTTTTTTGTACTTTAGATTGAAGGTTATTAATTCCAAAATTTGCTAATTGCTGAAAATTGCCCTTTTTAGAAAGGACTATTCCAACACTTCTGGAAGCCGCTACAGTTATTATCACAAATAAAGAGAAGTGGCATTCAAAATAACAATTACAAGATCATTAGTATGCACCACTTAACAAACTTAACGAGCGAAAAAAGCTCTAGTTCTAACCATGACTTTCAGTTTCTTATACATCGTTGTTTTAAGAACAAAATTTTGCACTTTTCTATAAAATGTATTATAGTTAATATCTTCACTTAAACAATGCACCTTACGTCGCCAAAGCCGCTCACAAAATGAAACGTACGAAGTGCGCACACTTCAAATATATTTAAGTGTTAATAAAGCGCTTACAAGGAAATCTACAGTTAACTCACATATTTCGCAAATCTTCCGCTTCGACGGTTGAAATAATATCAGAAATTAGACACTGTTAAAATGGCAAGTCATAGGAAATGTCAATCAATTATTTTACTTACTCGAACTTTCTCAATGAGTATGACAACCGCATTGCATGTAAAAAGAAAGTATATCGTTTAGCAAAGACATCAATTGGACAAATCTCGCAGGCCTAATTTAGTTTCAATTTAAGTGTGCTTACTTTGTATTGCGATTGCCCTATTTCAGGCTTTGAACGAACTTCTTGAAACTCAAGGATGGCCTTTTGAATTTACAAGCGGTTATATAGGGCGTTTAACAGTATCAGTGCCTTGGAATACTTTAATGACAAGTGACAGTTCTATAGAGGCTGATAACGTAACGTTATGTTTTCGTCCAGTAAAACGCAGTAAAACGCATGATGGCACGTCCATGCTTGAATCAATGTGGTCTTCTGTTAGCAGCTCTTTGCAGTTAGCTGAGGAATGTATGCGACAAAATGAAGACGATTTTGATTGTTCAATACCAAATAGCATAATTGGATTGGAAAAATTTGCGGAAACTATTGACAATGGTAAGTGATTATAAATTTATAAAAATGTGTAATAACAAATTAGTTTTCTTTCTACATTCGTAGTTTTAAATCGCATCACTGCTAACATCAGTAACATTACGGTTATAATAGAATATCCCTTAATACACAGATCTAGAAGTTCGTCTTTCCATATTCAACTTGAAAAATTAAATTATAAAAATGAAACTGGAAGTGAGCAAGTTCCTGCATCCGAAACCTATACTGCTTCAAAAGAAGCAATAAACTTATTACTAACGTATGCTAAACATAATATAACCATAAGCGGAATACAAATATTTACTGAAGAATTCAAAGTTTTCAATCTTAATCCAAGAACGGCTTATAGAAGAAATGAAAACTTAAAAAGCGAAAAACTGCCTTTATTGCAAATTAAAGGGCAACAAAATATTTTAATGAGAGTTAAACAAGCTGAAGAAATAAAGGGACCGAAGATTAGCTTCGATATTGAATTGGGCTCAATATTTATTTTCGCTTCGCCACGCCAAATTCATTTGGTTATAAGTTTTTTTGAAGCATTCAATAAAGATGATTTCCCGGAACGAAAACGTTCAAAAATAGAATATTCAAAATGTCTAAATGATGCAAATTCCGAATTCAACCGTTATAAATCGAGGATGGCCGGTCTACTCAATGATCACAACAATTGGGGAGACGACAAGAGCGGGGATAATGTCGTAAATTGTTCGGAGACAAATTGTATTAGCGAAAGTTACTGCGAAACAGAAACCTACTGCGGGTCTGTAAGTTCTAGCAGTGTTGACACAAGGGCAACTCCTGCAACTAAATGCCGTCAAAAATTTACAAATAACGAATCTTGCGTCGAAATATCTAACTTTGCGATAAAGATAACAGAGTTTGTCGGATTAATATTGCAAGAAGAAATACTATTGGTCTCTGATCTGCTCAATAGCGATTTAATATGGAAAGAGGAGAGTTTCGCTAACTTTTTAGCTACTTCGGATTTATTTTTTTCGAAGGCTGCAAAAAACCCGTTCGATAGTAATAACAGTGATAATTTTTGCAAAAGAAATCATGTGTTGTTGCGGATGCATCCTATTTTTGCCGAGGGGAAGGAGCAGAGGAACAAGAATATGTTACATCTGAATTCAACGATTTCAGCAACATCAATGCAGTTGTGCGAGATTCTGCAAGGAGAAGTTATACATATAATTAACTTCAATAGAGAGAAGGTATTTTTGTGAAATTAAATTAAAATAAGTTTCGTTTAGTGAAAAGTCGATTTGATTCATATTCAAAGTCTTGAAAGATATTTTCATCCATTTTTTAGCCAATTGTTGGATTGTTTGAAATATTTAGATTGCTCGGCACAAAAGCAGACTGACTTCATTATATTTCTAAATACAACAAAACAACGTCGAAGCATTTTTCCTGTGACATACATTTTAAGATACTAGTATATGACGATAAACATTCTACAAATTTTACGTCTCTCTTTAAAAACTCCATAATTTCAAAATAGTCTATAATAAACTCCGCACAATTGGATATTGTGTAGTTCGGGATTCTGTTATTTTGACTGTTGTAACACATATACTTACAATAATCGTCTAAAGGTTTTATAAATTTAAGTACTTTAAGATACCAAATAATAATTATTATCTATGAAAGTATAAAACTAAGCAGAATATAATAGATTGCTTATTTTCAATTTTTATTCCAGCTGAACTTTCCTGAAAGTAACTCATGCTGTAAGCAGTCAGAGATTTATGTAAATTTTACAAATACTAACCATATACATCAGACTGAAAACTCATCTACTAGCATAGACATTACATTAGAAAAGAGTATTCTGGAGTTTGATGTATCCCTATATGATCGGTTGAGTGCATTATTTGGATCGTCTCCTTTTGGTTCGTCATGTGAAAATAACCCCAATAAAACATCGAACAGCCAAGTTAATGTTTTCTGCAGTGATCTTCATATTAAAGTACGGTACGTACACTTCGAATTTTACGCAAAAATCCTATTTTAATCCGGAAAGTTATATATAATGACTCCTTCACGAAATTATTTATACATTCTTAAAAAATTATTAATGATGAAATTTGGCTGATGATTAGATGGAATTTTCTTGTGATTAGAAGGAATGTGTGGAAATATTTTGATAGCTTGAGTAGGAAAAATGTAGGAGTCCGTCTGAAAAATACTGCCAAGAATATTAAGTTTGTGAGAATATATGTAAGACGTAGAAGGGCTTGAGATAAATCCACTATTTATTATACCGAGCGATTTAGGATCACTTTTTAAATCGATTTAAGCTGTCTGTTCGTTCCGTATTCTTGTGTTCAATCTACCGGACGCAAGTTATGGAATTTATTGAGATTGGTACACCGACATTTTTACCAAAAGTCATTTGATCATTTCCGATAAAACAACTTCTTTTAAAAAGTCCTTATATGAATAACTGTAGAGTGGTGTAGGATAATTAACTATGAGCCGTGTTCCACTGTGGTGTTTTTACTTGTTTTGATTAGATCGTTTTACTGCATTAATTCTGATTGTTTACCAATCATTTTATATTTATTTCTAAATAAATCTAATTAGTTCTTTTTAAATGCTCTTCATTCATCATTTCTTCACTTTTATCGTGCACGTTTTGCATGTCGTCATGAAGGTCCTTCATTTGAAATATTTGTTGACATGTTAAACACATATAGGTGGTCTGGGAATCACTGTTCATTCTTTTTGATGATGTTCGCAATTGATTGTTTTCACTTCCATTTTCTTATCTTGTCGCCTATGGAATACGCATTTTAGTAAGGCGGCAAATAGGGGCGTTAGAGCTTTTGAATTCCGCGGATTTAAAATGTTATTATAAAAAGTAACAGATAATGCAAAAATAATGAAAATATATTTTACTTATGTCTACTAAAATTCCCTTAGATTTTGAAAAATAGCAGTAACTAGTGTTTTGTACTTTTTATGATTGGTTTGACGGGACGAGATCAGAATTTCAGGCTAAGGCAAGTTAAATTTCCTCTTGTGTTTTTTTTCTTGCTCGCATTAGTAGCTTTTAACACTCGCTGATAAAATTTGAATTCGCTTTAGCTGTGAGCTCGATATTGGACTCAAGCTCCTAAATTGTCGGGTGGCTTAGGTACGTTTCAAACGTTTAAATATGCATCTTGTCTATTAGCTCAGTTGAAGATGAAATGTATATAACTTCAACGTTGCGAAAGTAAACTCGACGGTGTCTATGATTAAACGCATATGACTATCACACCCACGACAAGGCCGTCGCCAAAGCCAGAAAAACGGGGAAACATATTAAATCGTAAGAGATCATCCGATGTGAAGAATCATGTTCATGGACCTCTGCTTCGGATGTATTCACTCCTCCCTTATTACACCTCCTTTTACCATGAAAATTATGGTTAATATAAAAACTACATCAGTAACATAATATAACATAAATTATTGCAGTTTAAAATGAACATCAATAAATGCAAAAAGAATAATTAAAGCATTTATTAATTATTTTTTAAGTTATTGGTCTAATTTTTGTAATTAATAGATACATTTTCCCTTATGGTATTCAATTTTAGCATAGAAATTGGGTTTTACATAAAAATCATACCAAATTATTTGATAATCAGTCGCTCTAATAGCCTATTGTGTTGTCACCCGTATGTATTCGGAACGATTGAATGTTTCAGATCGAGGAGACGCGTATAAGTTCGTAACTTCGGATATCAAAGTGTACTACAGTTATACGTCGATGTTCTTACCACTTACTTGACAATATACTCAAAGAGGATTTTTTGAGTGATTATATTAATAGACACACTAATTTAACAATGAGATGCTTCTAACTTTATCATCCATCACGTCAACACCAATGCTGAAAATTTTTATAAAATTTTTGCTTAAGACACACTTTGATACTTTGTTATATTAAATGCACTGCCATTATTTCCTAGCGAATTTCCTAATCTCGCCGAATGAACAAAAAATGCTCTACGAAATTTCTTGACAGAGAAAATATACGATACATCTAAACCAAAACTCCTATTTGCTTTCCAGGTTTCCTATAATGCATGCGAGTGCATTGAATAAGCCTGACAGTGCACGTTGGTGTGAGCGAAATATCAGAGAAGATCTTATATTAATGAAGTTAACAAATCTTAAATGCGCTGCTGAAAGGCGTAGATACAGCTTTAATTTCCACGAAATGACAGCATTCTATTGTGTAAGTAATTAAGCTAAATTTAAAATATTTTTCCAATTTTTTTCTACAACAAATGAGAAACGCCATTTTAAGCTTGAACTAAAACATGAGTATGTACATAATGACTCTTGATAGCATAAACACAACTTTCTTTTGGTTTCCATTATATCCTCGTTAATAAATCTATTACTATGAATTTCAGATATTGTATCTGCTTTCAACTTATTTAGGAGTTTGACTAAAGTCACTAAACTGTCCTTGCTGGCAGAAAGATCGTAAAATTGTCCGTCTTCCTGTATATATCTAGCACAATAAGATATATTTTCAATACAAGTATTGTGCGCGACGCAGGCTCACTTTTTTTATTCACAGGATTACATGAACGACTCAAATTTATCTAACTAATATATTCTATACGATAGATTTGACAAAGAAATCTATAATAACTTTATATTATTCCGCTCTGCAACTTTCTTGAATACTTAAAACCTTAAAATTCCTCCAGAAGAAGTTTTACTTCTATGTTTCACATCTTTGCTGACCAGTTCGGTTGTCGTTGAAAATCTGCAGGAAGCAATGAGGTGGTTGACCCAATTTAGTTGCGTGTGTAGTGTTTCAATGACCACAACACAACTGTAAAAACTTAAATAAATTATAGAGTCATTAACACACATTCATTAACAATAGCAATGGAAACGTGATTATGTAACAATATATAGGTAAAGGAATTCGTTGTAGACAGCTTAGTCTGGACAAATATGGTCTAAACCGACAATCTTATCTTTGATTTTTGATAAATTTATAAAACACCACTTATCTTGTGAACCACTTTTTTTAAGGAAAAATCTGATGGAACTAAAATTGAATTCTTAAGGTGTCGACAAAAGCGGAACGCTTCAGAACATTCCTGCCAAAATGCACAGTGAGTATAAATTACTTTTTTTAGATTGTTTAAAGAATATTAGGCAAAAAAACAAAAATTGTCGACGATTATTACATATGATATAACCAAGCCTAAACCGTTTTTGAACACTGTAACTACGTAATTTGGTTAATTTCGCGTTTTGATCTCTAAGAAATTATTAGTAACACATTTCAGGATTTTGTAACGACTTCCATTTAAATGAAAGAATCTACAAATACCTGTATCGATTTTTAAACCGTACATCACTTGTGGTGCAGCACCAAAGAATATACCCGGGTGAGTTTTCAAAATGAGAAGTCTCGGTCATGTTATGTGTAAACCTTAAACTTAATAGCGCTGCACAGAGCGCTACAATCTCACGCGTACGTCAAAAAACTGATCCTATCGCGTAATGCCCCAAAAAGCAAATGGTTTGTTTGATGTTTGTTCCTTTCAAATATCTAAATCTAATTTAATAACATTTCAGCAAGATGTAGATTAACTTCCACTTCTTATCTATATTACTAATATAAATTTTTCTTTTCTTGTTTATTGTGCTCTTTAGGGTGTTACTTCAGCTGGCTGGAGAATCAGATCTGGTTTCAAGTGAAAAAGATTCAAGAGTTTCACCAAAACCTTACAGTTCAAAAAAAATTTGCCGTCAAACCAGCGCTGCCATAAATGCAAAAACAGATCATGGTAATTATAATTTTTTTTTATTGTACAAGTGAATATTAAGTTTGTCGGGATATATGGAAGGATTTGAGAAAATCTCTCCTCTTATTATACCGATTCCGAATCACTGTCTGAGTCGATCTAACCTTATTTGTCCGTCTGCATGATTGGCGTCTTTGTGTTCAATCTACAGGTCCCAATTTTTGATATATTTTCTTGCAATTTTATATACTGAGATATCCAAGGGCGATCGATATTAAAAATGTTTCGAATCGGACCACTTTCTCGACCATTTTCCATAAAAATCTGCTTTTCAGCATCAAATTTTAAATCGATGTATGCACGTTTGTCTGTCCGACTACATAATTCGAACTTCTTTCATGTAATTTGCTGTGAAAGATGGGCCAAATCGATTGAAGGAAGCGTCAGCAGTACCATGTAAACTGAGAACACCTCTGTTTTTCAAAAGGAATAAAATTGGTTTATTGCCCATTAGACAAAGGTATAAAAATTTCAACGCATATTCTTTGGTCAGTGTTGTAACATTTGTGTACAAAAATGGAAAAAATTGATTACGCCTGCCCAGTATTATGGTATATCATAATTTAATTTTTTGCATGCACCTAAGCATGCTCAACTGCCCAGTATATGTGGCAAACATTCTCCAGTTCGTACAAATTTGCAAGAGAACTTTTCCAACGACACGCATACAATGCCAACGCACCTGTGCCAAAAAAATTTTTATTTGGAAAAAAAATCAGTCTCGCCCACTCCATATTACCGAGCATGAAAATTTAGTTCCTTTACCTTCTTTGTATTTTTAGAATAACATAATGGTATAAAAGATTCCGTTACGTTCGAATATAATTTTCTTACTTGTTTTAATTGTATTACCCTTGGCAAAGAGTTAATTTGATGAAAAAGAGATTTACAGACAAAGTGTGATTTTGAGTGATAATAAAATGGAGCATGTCCACACGTATTTATATTCACATCTCAGGTTGAGAATTTATGAAAACATTTAAGCTTGCTGTCCGGTGTAAAAACATTACCACAAGTGTTTCTAAATCCTCTATCCCTGTAAAGCTATTTCGTATTGTACGAAATTGCTTTTGTTTTTGAACTAAGTTTGTTTATTAATATATTCAATTCACTTCTCCGTTTTCAGATGAACATGACACAATATTATTTCCTGGAGAGACGCATGAAATAAATGCGTTTTGTAAAGCCACTATTACAAAGTGTAAACTAAAAATAATTATAAACGTTCCTGCCGTGGATTTATTCCTTGAGTATGTAAAATAAAATAAATAGAAATGCGAAGCGGACAATACTTTTTATAATTAATATTTAGGTCAAAGCAGTTGTATGAAGTCATATATAATCGTCTAAATAGTGATCTCTTTATGTGGGAGCCTTGTTCACCGTATCTCTTCAATTCTACGAGAGAAGGAGATGAAAGAACACAAAATGTATTTAATGGAGATCTTTGGGATTCTGTGTATGTGTCCGCTGTTTCTCAAGATACTAGAATTTATAACGATAGCCAAAAAGACCGCCATCAACCCTATAAATGCATTGAAGATATAGATGTGAATTACTTAGAACAGTCTGAAACTAGCGAAAATTATGAAAAATCGAGTAGTAGTGGTGATGAGTGTTCTCCAAAAAACAGTGAAACCCTTAAGACGGCGATTCCCAGCAATTGCTGTGTCGAATTAAACGTGACCGAAATATCCATTGCGTTTTATGTTCCTGTTCGAAATGCAGAGAATCATATCTTACCAGAGGTTTCGGGAAAATTTTTATTTATTATGGACAAAGTGAAACTATTCTTTGTTAATGGTTACCAAAGCAATAATAATTTAGCATATTTATGTCTACAAGTTTCAGAAGCCCAAATGTATCACTGCGGTAATGCGCAAACAATTGGTTGATTATTTTAAAGGTAATATGTCCTCTTTTCTTTTTATTTTAGGAGTAGTTCCAATGAATCTGCCTTTAAACACAGTATCTTTAGATGAGTTTATGCAAGCAACTTTTTATAAAGTTCCTGAGGGGCTTACAAAAAGTGCAAGTCAAAACGACGATGACAGAGAAATGGTTTCAGTTGTGTTTGAAATTAAAAAGATTCCTGCACGAAAATTAAAGGTAAGCAATAAAAACTTATTAGAAGTACCAATATATAAAAATAAAAAATAAAACTTTTAATATGGAGAAGGAAACCTTAATATGGCCGGAACACTGCATAGAAAACATTTTTACTTTTTTTAAAATTTTCTAATTTAGCAATGCTAATCGAGAACACACACACACACATACATAAAACTTAATCTTTTCTTTAAGAAAAATATGTCAGAAGTGAGAAAGCAATTACTTAGATTTAATTATTTATTTTTACTTTTGTTTAGAGGTTAAAAATTACGACGGGGCTAAAGAGGACAACATTGCGATATATTCCCTCACTCCCCATGCATTCATGGCTTACACAGTTATTAGACTTTTTGGATGTCGCTGTAAATTAAAGATTTATTTTTTTAAATGTGCATACTTATAATTTATTTTACTTAGGATTACCCAATTGAAGGATATCAACCCTTTAATATTATAACAGAAATGCAATTGCATCTTTGGGACTGCGCTATTGACTTCCGGTAAGTCGTCTCTATAAAGTAATTAAATGAGACAAAGTCCATTTTAATCAATCTCTTCTGCAGACCCGCAAATTTTTCGTATCGAGCAGTTGTTGAAGTAGTATATTTCTCAGTAAGCAGTAACATTATATCTTCTGTGATGGGCTGCAATTTGCGATTTATTTTAGAAGAAGGCCTTTTATCTATAGCTCCCTACGTAAGTCAAATTAATATAATAATTAATTAATTTCCTTCAAGTTGAACTAGACTGCTTTTAAAGTGGAACTCAGTTTAAGCCTACTCATAATTTAATTAGTTCATTATTTCCAAATAAGGCTATCCTTATGATATTCCTTTTTTTATTTTCTCCCTAATAAACCACTTACTAAAAACGAAATCCTATTTCAACTTTCCTGGTTCGGATAGTTTCCAGCTTTCAATTAAAATTTTTATAGGTCTGGAAAAACCGTGGCTTACTCAAGAGTAACAGAACCGATGAAATAGAGCCGAGAAACTTAAGAAATTGTCAGGCCTTTCAAATAAAATTTTAAAGTAAAGACATTATAAATACACAATGTAGGTCCAAATTTCTTTTCTCCAAATTTAATTAATTGTTTGAGCATGCATGCGCTAATGATTCTAATGATTTGAATGAGTCTAATGATTTATCGATCGTGGTCAGTTTTGCGTATGCGCAGTTTTGCTTTTGCAGTCATAAGATATGCAATGATTGGTGTCATTTACTAAGAAATTTCAGGTTTCTTTCTCAAATTTTAAGATTGTGAGTTTCTTAACGTGCAGGTTATGGATATATAGTCATCGTTTAGTAATCTCACTCTTTAAGGAGCTCATGCTGAGGGTGATAAATGCTCTGACAAATTCATAATGTACCTACCCCTCAGCTGGTAGTTAAAGAATTAATATTTTTGGAAAAGTCCCTATCATGTATATTAGGTTGGGAAGAATAAATCTATTATTTTTATGTGAACTTCAAGACTTTATTTAACATGTTTCGGATTAGTAATTTAGGTCAAATATGCACGGATTTGTTCTATAATTTGTTATCTTGATCCTTATTGGCGAAATACTCTCGGTCGATCGGCCACAATCTTCCTCCGGTGCCAATTTTTTATCACTAAAAAAATTTTGCAATGCAAGAAAAATATGGTAATCGCTTGGTTCCAGGTCCGGACTATATGGTGGATGCATCACAACATCTAAATCAAACTCCTGGAGTTTCTGCGGAGTCACTATAAACTTGTATGGCATACAACACCTCCCCTGTGGGCCAATTCATGCCTTTTATCGCCAATCGCAAGCTTTAAATGGTCCAATTGTTGACAGTAGAAATCCGAATTTAGTGTTTGGTCGTACGGAAGAGACTCCTATTATATAATTCCTTTCTAGTCCCACGAAATTCACAGCAGAACATTCCTGCCGTTAGTCCTGCTTTGAAAACGGTTTGAGCTGCCTCATTGCCCTTTGACCACGATCGTTTTCACACAATGTTGTCGTACCCAGTCACCATGCGTTTAAGAAATGGATCGATTTCATCCGGTCTGGCCAAGTCTTCGAAGATGGAAATTCGATCCATCATGTTTTTTTGTGCTAATTGGTATAGCACCCAAACTTCTTTTTCAAACCAGTTTTATGCAAATGGCTCAAAGCTGTTTTACGGTCGATCTTTAGCTCCCGAACGATCCAGCGACTGCCAACATGCCGATCAACTTCGATCAGTTCTGTGATTTTACCAACATTTTCGACGACGTGTCTATCTGCGCAATGTGCATCTTTAACATCAAAAATACGTAAACGGAACCGACGACACCAATTTGCACGTAATTGGTTTTTATAGTATCGGGACAATAAATATCATTCACAATTTCAGCCGCCTGGCTTGCATTTTCGCCTTTGTCAAAGAAAAACTGTTAAATGTACCGAATTTTTTCTTAGTTGCCTTCTATTTTTAATACCCTGTACTATTACCAAACAAAAAACAGTTAAAGAATTTTGTTAGTGCGAAAAGTCATGTTTCCAACGGTCATAAATCTCAAATTGTTTGATACTTGACGAAATATCGACGACCACAGCCATCTACCGAAAAAATAATGGATTTATTTTTCCCATTTTTTCCTAATATGTGTGTATATTTAGTTGCGCTTACGTATAATAAATTTATTTTGTACAATATTTTATATGGTGGTATAAATTATTGTGATGCTTTATAGGACGACGCTAGCTGCAACCATTCTAACTATAAAATAACATTCATTCAGTGTAATGATCTGGTTCCCGTCTTGGATGTTGGATTAACTGACATCTCGTTACGGCTTAACGAACGGGCGTCAGGAAAATATCCAAAGTTCGACTTAAGATGCTCCATATATGACTTTCATTTAAGAACGTGCTACGATTCGGGCAGCGCTTTAGCACAATTAATTAGTCATATTGTTAGCTATCCCACAAACCATGATCTTGATGAAAGTTCCGAAGCTCTTTCAACGTCGGAAAACATTGAAACTACATTAATTTCAAGTTATAAAGTAAATAAAACAGATGAGCTTTCTGAAAAGCAACAGGAGCGTATCAATAAACTTATGGCACAAGCTCTTCAAGAGGCCGCAACCGGGCACAAAATGATTAAGTCGACTGAAGTGACTGATCAATTTACAGATTCAAAAAATGTTTTTTACTTTCCTGGTGAAACTAATGAATCGGAACAGCAAAAGCCTGACTGTAGTGGAATATTCCAGCATGAGTTCTATGATATTATTAATTTCGAATCAAAAGTGCTGAATTCTTCCTACTATACTCAAGAAGGGGAAAGTGAGCAATTGCCTCAAGTCACTGCAGACTTTGGTGAAGTGAAAATATCGAGGAATGAGCAATCCTGCGGTTCTGAGGACGACTATTGCGTAATTAAAAGCGAGGAAAAAGAAGATATGGTAAGGCAAAGATTAGATACTAGAAATTGCAGGCGGTAAATTTATTACATTTTTTCAAAGATATTAAAATTATATAAGACATAAGACAATATGGATCGAGGATGTTGGAAACTACACCTATTCGCAATCTGCGTAAATGCTAATATTGCTTTGCGAGAGCATGTCCGTCCGCAGAACCCATGAATGAAATTATTACTTCAGACCTTTATCTAGAGAAGCAAATTTTGAATGAATCGGCTTAACTTTCCTATATTGAAATTGCTTTTACTACTACGTTCCGACGAATAACACGAACTACCAGGACTTTTTGCTTAGTCGGCTCTCGTTCAATCGCTTCGCTGCAATCTATATTGCTGTTGCTTCACTTTTATGCAATTTGCTTTTCCGCCGGTTGCTGTTCAGCCGGATCCTTTTTGAATCAATTTTAGGTACAGAAATTTATTTTTTCTTAAACACACTACTTCTTTCTTCTACTTCTACCATTTTGTTTCTCATTTTATACATCTTATTTTCGCTTTATGTTCTAACGTTTCAGCTGAGATTTTGGTGCAAAATAATGAGTTATTCCGATTTATTTTCAATGAAATCTATAAATTTCTAAATTCATGTCCATAGTTCAAGAACGTCGTTAATTGTTGGTTTACTATGACGATGATTGGATCCACTAACAGAAAATTAAATCACGTAGATCTTCTATTTATTATCTTAACTAGCCGTAGATCAAATTTGAATGTGGTAGAAATTGGAATCCAGTCAGTAGAGCAGAAGAGACTCGCTTGCACTTTATACCAAATATCAGTACAGTTTTAATTGTCTAAAATATGAATGAAAAAAGTACTTTCCACATAGACCTACATCTGCGATATATGAACTACCGTAACGCAGCCTTTAGATAATTATTCATCTAAAACTTGATGCAAATATATCGTCACCATTGCACTCAGCAAAATTTTTTGCCATCCTAAGGCGAATATAACTTTCTTACTTGTTTATTATATATGTTAGTTTTGTTAACTGTTAGCAAAGTACAAAGCACTAAAGTCTTCCAAAATACATTCTTGATTATAGCGCATGTCGACTTAAAATCTTTTCCATTCTCATTGGATTAAGTTTTTACATTTTTTGATTCCCATTGTAGGCATGGAAATCCAGTGTAAAAACAGGCTACTCGTTCTCATAAATATAATAAAATTTATAACTAATTATACGATGATAAATTGTAATTAATTGCTTGACTAGTTAAATCTATTTCAATTCTATTTTAGGTCAATTATGAAAATTTGAAAATATTAAGAGAACCCCTGGAAATTGTTGATAATCACTTTTATATACCAACAACAAGTAGTGATTTATTAAAATCGCCTGACAATTTCCCCATGGCTGAATATCGCTACACTTTGTGTGAAATGACGTTTACCTGGCATCTATACGGAGGGCAAGATTTTTCGCAAGATTCGTCAAATAATGACACGAATATGGACCCGTAAGTAAACGCTATGGAAAATTTCGCTTTGAAATACTTTTTCGCATGTGAAAGGGCCACAATTCAAACTTGAAATTTCAAAAGAACAGCATTATTTTCAAAAAATGAGCAATATTTGGGAATGCAGTTCATGTTCGCACGTAAAAAAAAGAAATATGCGAAGAAGAATTATAAATATGAAAAGAACAGAAAACTGTAGTCAAGAACAAACCTAAAAAGGGCAACACAATGACATAATTTATCCGAAAGTCGAAATTGTCCAGAAACAAGCAAATGAAGCAAATAAAGACTATTGCCGCCCTCAACGCCCAAAAATTATATCAGCATTTTCTGTTGTCTAAATTTGAACGCACGATAAATCTAATCTTATCTGTCTGCAAGTATTTATCATCTCTAAGACTATGTTTTGTTAACGCTGCTAACTTACTTGCACTCACCAATATCAAAATGATTGTTATACAAGGTAGATTTAAACTGGCTATAGAAGTCTTCCACCCTGCGTACTTATGCTGCCCTCTTACCCTATAAAAGGAAGTTATGGTATCCACTTTGCATGTTAGCGTGGTTACAATCGTGCCATAAGAGACTTTATAGTCTTAGTGGGACATAAATCTTGTTTGTTGTATGATTTTTATTATTATTAATTAATAAACTAAACTAAACGTACAATTATAGCTTTAAAATCTGAGAAGCATACGATTTCAAAAAAAACAGTATCAGCTTCATCATGTAAAAGCTATTACAGAATCTAAACGAAATCAACCACGGAGTGGTAAACCTTTTTTCTTATAAAAAGTATTAAGTTAGATCGAATTTTATACATCCAGAACAGACTTCTCTAATGTCTCTATTTTTCAGCATTTTGGCTTCTTTACCTTAAAAGTAGTAACCAAAAAATTCCAAAAAGTGAAAAACAAAAACTTATTCACTTACAACCTTGTGGGGCGTGGGGCCTAGATCGATTCACAATATTGCACTGATCAAGAATATGTGTGCTTTGTGATTACTCTGAACCTTGCTTTTGAATGTTGCAAATATTGTAAGAAACGTATACCACGTTTAAAATTCCTTGGCAAAAATCTCGGAGTAATAGCATTTCGGCATCCTAAATAGCTCTGTAATAGTATTTCAACATAGAAATTGACGTTGCCGAACTTGGACTATGTAGGTACACTTTTTGGTTCACAATCCATATAAGGGTTCTTATAAAAAAATAAGCGTTTAAATGGCAAAAATGTACGCATGACAATTAGAATAACTTGATGTAAAACTTAAATGTATCCAATTTGCATCATGGAGATCTATATATTGGACATCTCAGCATAAAATGATTCTCATAAAAAATAAACACTTGGTTGACAAAGAGGTTTAAAATTTTTTTGTACTTCATGATGAATATTTTTCCACCATAGCAATAAAAGTTTGACATCAAAATTAACCGGGCCAAATTAGAATCACATTGTTCCATTTTTTGGGCCCAATTTCGCATTAGGATCGTCATGAACAGTAAGCCCTCTGGCAAAAGATTTGATAGTAAAAAGATTAGCCGTAGGAAATGTTGATCATACAGCTCTATTTTTTAGACCCTACATGTTGGGGTTCTCATGAAGAGTACATTCGCTGAAAGGCTTAATTGCCCTTTTTTTATGACGAAAACAGATGAAAAGTAATATCTTGAAATATTATATTAAGTTTGCTAAATTTGAACTACATCACTTAGCATTTCGGGCACATCCCAATGTATCATATTAAAAGTACTATCAAATAAAACTAAATTGAACGGCAAAACACAATTCTAGCATTGACTTATAGTAATTTTCGCAGTCATTCGTCCTGCACATATCTCTTCACGCATTGTTTTCTGTAATTACAAATGAGCATTCATCCCATAGTAGAATAATTTTTATATATAATTATATTATTTTTAAGGAATAAATCAGGAATGTCTGAAGATTACTGTCAAGGAGTTTCGTATTCTAAAGTTAAATGCGAAAAGAAACCTAGAGAAAAAATTACGTACAAATCCATTGGCGGAAGGAACCGTAATCATCAAGTGCTTGTGGAGATTGAACTGTCGAAAGTTCGTTTTTCCCGTGATGTGTATCCATTGCAATCAACATACGCATCCCGTCACGTTATTCTGATAAATGAAATAGAGATAAGGGATCGTCTTCAAAGCTCCGATATCAATAAATTTTTATATAATCCAAATTTGAATAACTTATCAAACAAGAACAAAAGGTATATGGTGCTTATAAAGGCTCTTTTTATTAGACCAACTCCAAAATTGGATGATGCCCAGGAATGTTCTTTGCGTATATCTCTTTCTCCAATGAGACTTCATATTGATCAAGACACGTTGGAGTTTCTCTCCGATTTTTTCTACAACTTCGGAAAGAGTTGTGATATCGAAGAATTAAAACTAAGCGAATCTAAAAACAAAAATATCAAGTCATCCCAAAAGATGCAACCTCCAGTTATGTTAATTAATGACGCAGAAGAATTTTCAGAGTCGGTAGCCGATTTGAGGGCAGAGCAAGTAGTGAACGAAAATATTTTACAGCTAATCGAAAATAATAGTGAAGACAAAACGCCAAACTATGCTTTAATCGCTCCGATATTTTTTCGAGAAGTCATATTTAGCCCAGAGGTGTCTATATGCTTTGATTATCATGGAAGACGAGTTGCATTTTCAAAAGGTCCTATTGCTGGCCTTTTAATGGGTTTAGGACAACTGCAATGTTCTAAAATAGTACTGAAAAAAATTATACACAGGTACGATGCTTGTCTTGTATTTCTCCATTTTATTTTTGAAACTCTTTATAAGGCGCGGTCTTTTGGGTTTTGAAAAACTTATTTGCTTTATGTGCAAGGAATGGTTAAAGGATATAAAAAGAAATCAGCTCCCAAAAATATTAAGTGGGGTGGGACCGACTTATGCCTTCGTGCAGCTATGTAAGCCAACTTGAAATTGCTGCTCTGAGTACTAAAATCTAATACTAAAATTTAATCTAGTTCAAGGTATTTATGATCTGATTTGGTTGCCTATTGAACATTACCAAAAGGATGGAAGAGTAATTAGAGGTATTCAACTTGGTGCTCAAAGTTTTAGTGCAAGAACTATATTGGCTGCACTAGAATTAACGTCCCGCATAATTCAATTACTACAGGTAAATAAATATTTTAATTTTAACTCAAATTAGTTTAGTAAATATTTTCACTGACTTCTAATTTATGTTACTTAATGAAGTTTTTTATTTATCCAATATTTGAAATGTACAAAAATTGTTGTATTTCGAATTTAGTCTTTAATATGAGTGATTGCTTTTATCTCGTTCGGCTTCTAAAGTGACGTGCGGTCCGCCTGGCTTAAGAATTTTAATTAAATTTTTATTAAGAGCCAGAAATGCAGTGAATAAACAATAAATGAATAAAGTCATCTAAGGCTTTTTGCGCTCAATAAATAATTCCACAAAGAGAATATTTCCTCATTTCTTTGCAAATTCAGAGGTTTGTCAACAAACTATATCTGCGAAAAATAGCAAAAGTGGTTGTAACTATTGAAAACGAAATCCTTAAGAAATAGTGTAAGAGAAACTGTGGATACCACAGAAAAAGGGGGATACTATATTTGAATTAATCAAAAGAATAAGACGCAGCGTTTTTAAAAAAGTTTCCGTTTATACATTTTTGAGAAAATGAAGATTTTCTACGGTTTTCTTTGAATTTTGGGTGAAATTGTTTAGATTCAGCTGAGGATTTTTTTACGATTTCTTCAACTATGTTGCTCTTGACTAGTTTTCCGTCTGAATACAGAAAGCTGCTCTCACATTCTCTGAGATCAAATAAAAGAGAATAAATGAAAAATTTTTACTCATGTTCGAGAGTTTAGAGAAAAACATCTGTCATAATGTATAAGGAGCAAAGAGCGCCGATATACAATGAAATTGAGAAAAAGTCTGAATTTGTGCAATGAAATTGAGAATCGTTGTGAAAAGCATAATAATCTCCACATTCTTTGGTATGCTTGCGAAGGGTTCTGTGTGATTTTTGTTCATTTTTAGAGACTACGTTTGAATTTTATTAATTCTGAGAAAGAATGCTTATATGGGAAGAAATTTATTTCAGCTTTTGTGTACTTCTATTAAAAAACATATGTATTTTTTCTCATACACATTCTGTGTGGTTTTTTGTTCATTTTTAGGCAACTTGTAACAGCTCAAAGATTGAAAACAAATATTAAAAGACTTTTTTTTTCAGTTTACGGCGGAAACAGCATTTGATATTGTTTCTCCTGGACCATCAATAAGACGTTTGAAAAAAATTAAAAAGGATAAAAAAAGACGTTTGAAGCGCCCTAAAGATATATGCGAAGGAGTCGTGAATGCTTATCAAATAGTCAAAGACGTAAGTATTGCAAGCAAATCATAAAAAACTTACATATGGCACTTATCAACGATTTTATTTTAATACGCATACTCATAAGCCGTTAACTTCTGTTTTTACACATGCAACATTTACGCAACTATTTTTTTGTCGCAATTGTGATAACCAAACCCACATTCGTAATTACTGCAAGGGCAAGGGGCGTTTTCTCGATAGTTCCTTGCTCTTTCACCTATGAAATGAATTTGAGGTCGTGCACATCCAAATAGTTTTTACTAAAACCTTTACAAACGATAAGTACTTTGACCAGTGGATACCCTTCGATCATTAACACTAATACCGTTTAATGGAAAACATTTTTGAGACCTTCTGCTGTTATCAGCAAATATCACATTTCCCTTTTATCCCGTTTCGCGTTCTTTCCGTTCTTTTTGATATTTTCTGGAGAGTAACAACCAGAAAATGGAAAATAATTTCCATTTATGAAGTCATTAAGAAATAATTATATATCCAACTAAAACACAATACAAAACAGATTATTTTTATACCCTATGATAACATTGAAAGTCTAAAGGAATAAATGTGGATGCCCCTGGTTGTTGCGAAGTGGAATTCTCTGTCTTTGTTAAATTGAAAGTGGATAGTTTAAAGTAAGCGATGTATGTGAAATATTTCGTAAAAATATATGAAATTTAGTTTCATATTTTTCCAATAAACAAAAAGTGAAACAGCTCCACAAAAACTGCTTCTTTTAAATCAAAGAAAATATTTCATTGTTTGCCTATTTTATATTTCGATGTGCTTATTAAAACATCGCAAAACTTTTCATTATGAGAACGCTTTCCGCTCAAACGATTTGGGACACCACAAAAGATCCATGTTGATTAAAATGAACTCACAAAAACCATTTGGCTGATTGGTAATTACAAAACTATATAAAATATGTATTTTTTCTACATTTATAGGGGATAAACGATTCAGCAAGCAATCTAATTGAAACTGCAATGACGGAACATGATCAGAAAGGAATTACTGGGGCTGTGGGTGCAGTTATACGTCAAGTCCCACAACTTGTTGTATGCCCAGCCGTTTTAGCCACGCAGGCGACGACAAACATCGTAAACGGCGTAAAGAGCTCTCTAGTACCTGAAGCAAATATTGAAAACAAAGAGAAATGGAAAGATGACAATTATTAATAAAATGAAAAATATATATGTTGTTGTTCTTTGTTGTGTGCACTTTTTTTTTTTTATTTAAAAACTTTTGAATACGGATTTTCCTGCGCGTACGCATTAACCAATTGCGGAACATTGCCAGGATGCATATGGCATGCTTCCGTATTAGAACCAATAGCATTCAGAAATGCAATAAGCTATTTGTACCGCTTTCATACATTAAATAAATAGTTTCCATAAGCATATCATAAGCATTTACACCCGAATATGACATGACATGATTAGGCAATTCAACGTCTGTGCAAATTTCCAAAGTATGAGGGCGTTGACGTCCTCTCTGACCTTTTCCTAGATTCTCTTTCGGGCACATTTTGAACGTTGCAAAGTACGGCTTTATCTAAAATATTTCCTAATTCCTCTGTAACACTTATCCAACTGACAAGCAAGTGGTATCTATCAACATCAGAAATGAAATTTTTTTTTTTTTCATCAGAATTTGACAAGCGTAAGCGTTTCTCTTACAATCCTGTTTTAATATTTGACAAGCGTAAGCGTTACTCTTATGAGTCTGTTTTTAAAATTTGACAAGCGAACCTGGCACAAATAAAAAAATATAATCAAGTAATTGGTATATAAAGAGAAGTTGATATATGAAAAACAAAATACCCAGACACTTACAGCGAAAGCTCCCCAAGCACCAAACTACAATTTGTATACCTTTGTATATTTTCACATTTACAAAGTGATTTTTAAAAATCACCGCAATTAAAGACGAGTTTATGACATGTTTAAAATGCGCTGCAAGCTATCCAAAATCGGAAAAAATAATGCTCGAAATTCCTCCACAAAAATCTCAGCAATATACACAGAGCTGCTGCTTTGATCTAAATTCCTTTTCAATTATTTTGTAGATTGGCATAAAAATCCTCTCAATTGGCCAATTGATGCGCCCGCATTAATATTACTTCAATAAAATGGACCGAAAATAGTATGTAAGAGGATTTCCCCGTTGTAGCAATCTTCAAGAATATCTGCTTATTTAACTAACATTCAAGGTAGCAGTGTTCATTCATCGAATCAAACATATACAAACTGTCGAAGAGCGTGTAACAATATTTTTTGTCGCCAAGTGTATGCGCCTTTCTGGCATAGCTCAATTAGCTCAGTTAGCTAGTATGCTATAAAGATATAAATTTATAAAGACAAAAGAAATGAATAAATTTCTAAGTTGTGGAGGGCATTGTCTCAGCAGAAGGCTGTTTAAAATTTGGAAAATTAGAAGGCTCTGTGTATCCGCATATCTATGTACGAAATTCACAAATTTACGGCCCATGTTAGAGCTAGATTTAAAAACGAACTTTCATCAAAGTAGTGCATTTTGAAGTTTGGTTTTTGCATCTGCGACGTAGAATACATCTGGTTTTGAGTTATTTTATAGATTATAGATTATTGTAGATTATAACAATCGGGAAAAGAAGCGACATTTATAACAACTTTGCTCTCCTTTGGGGACTAACACAATGAGGCGTTATTTCTATTTTCACGTTAGGACTTCAACTTGACTTTTGATAAGCACTATGGAATTAATCAGTCGTATGATTTTGCATGCAATGTACAAACAAAAGAAATAGAAAAGAACGCACAAGACGAAATAAAGGCAATTTTAAATTTACAAGAGTTTATTTAATTTATATTTACTTTATATTAAAGTACATTTTCTTTATATAGTATGATTTGCCATTTCAATTTATACAATGCATTATTTGTAAGACCTGGAAAGCAAAAAGGTTAGTTTCTTTAATTTAAAAATGTATTCATCAAATTGGTTCATTGGACAGTAATAAATGGTAATTTCAATTTTATGGAACACTTAATACACAAAAACTTATCTAAAAATCATAAAAGAAAAACCAAATACAATGCGCAAAATTAATTAAAAATTCCAAAATGCAATTTAACTTTTCAAAAATTTTATTTTCTTATAGAATTTATTACTCTCCATTTTTTACAGTTTTTTTTCACAGTTTTCCACGAGAACACATATCCCTCCTCATGACTTGGATTCAAGCATTCGCAATAATTTTTTGAAAAGGGAGTTTGTCAAACTATTATTATTATTATATAAATTTAGCCAGAGAATAAATTCTAAGACTAAAGTCTTAAGGCACTGGCATCTAAGACTTTCGGCTTTATTTTTTTTTCATTAATATTATTATTATTATTATTAAAAACTCTACTGCAGTTGAGATTTGAACCCACGACCATTGAATTGCTAGTCGAGACACTCAGGCGGATAGTGTTAGTTTTAACAATTATATTTTTCATCAGAAAAGGAGTCCATTACTATAATATAGAGACAAGGAAAAAATTATATTTGTCTCTTATATTCAAGGATTTCAGTAAACCTTTTAAAAATTGTTATATATTCTTAATTAATTACAAACGTCTCCATATGTCCAAATTATGCATATCTCACTTTCTTCCTTTTAAGAGGAAGAAACGACCTCGTTGCCATTAAAAAAGAGAGCTATTTTTTTGAATTTAATTTAAAGGATCACTTTTACGTATGAAAATGGAAGTCCTAATAAAGTCCTCTTGATAAGAGCTCTTAGCCTTGCTCGCCGTACCGCTACAGCTCAACATTTTTCACTTCGGAAAATCAAACCAAAAATCTTCTGAAATTATAATTCGGGATATAGCGAGAATAGCAGGACATTTTTGAAATATTTTTTGAAAGAACGGCTTCCATTCATATGTTTTCTGTTCGAAAATTGGCCATAGAATTCGGAAAAATTAGTTTATCGAAAAAATTCTACGTAGCTTAAGTCAATCGAATGGAAGACGACGGACGTATGGCATACATTTAAGATTTCTAATTTCAACTGGGAAAACGAAAATGGGTCCGAACACTTCTATGAGAGCTGCGCGGCTTTGCTTAATATCTTTCTCATCTCCGATTGATTTTTGCTCTTGTAAACTATGCAGTGCACTGGAAATACGTATTAGCTCCACGATTAACCTCGAAAAAACGAAAATTACTCATAAAATACAAATAATATTAAAATTCAACTTTTTTTGTCGACATAGTCCCCTTGAAAAATAACGCCACCGATTCAATTCTTCCTTAAAGTTTCATTAGCTTTTTTGAATGATTCATAACATTAAACTTCATAGAACAATAACAGCCCCTTGGCACCAGAACAGGAGATCTGCTGGATGATTCAATTCACGCATGTTTGCTGATATAGATTTGCAACATGGCGGTTAGTTGTACTGTATCGCGACACCTATTGGGAAAACAACTTTTTCCCTCGGCAGTTGTTGAAGAACTAAACAGCGTTTTATTTAATAATCGCTTCATTGCCTGATTCGATTTGCATTTCATTGTACTATACGTTACCTTTTTTTCTCTTTCTCCTGCCAAAACTATGCTTGTTTACGTTATGTTCTTTTTTACAGGATGGAGGCAAATTATGTCTCTTTTCAAGAACACTACAAAAGGTAATCTCAAATTTGACCAGCTTTTTTCACAATAGTCTCATATTTGACCAGCTTTTCACAATACTCTCAAATTTGACCAGCTTTTCACAATACTCTCAAATTTGACCAGCTTTATCACAATACTTGCCTACTCGGCCACTCAGGCGGAACTATCCTTTTTCGCTCTACATTGTTTAAAACTTATAAACTTATAACGTGTCTAGGATTTATGTATAATCTTCCGGTAGAAAACAAAAATAGCCATTATTATTCAAAAAATTTATTAAAAATGATGTTAGGATGGAACCAATATAACTGTGATTAGTAATTCTATTCAGTACTTTAATTTTTCTTTTTAATTATAAAAATGACTTTTTCGTTTAGGTTTATTTCGAAATTTAAAAAAATCGTATAAATGTTTAATGAACTTTGCTTAATTTTGACGTGTTACAAACAGTTCAATAATGTTTGGTAATGTTTAATATTTGCGGAAGTGAAGCGCCGTTAAAAATGCTACTTGCCTATCGTTAATTCGAAGCGGCATGTTAAGGCACGTTTAAAAAAGTTCGTTTTGTAACGTTCGAAAAATCGTCGGGGACCAGCAGTTCGGAGAAGATCAGTTTTACATTAGGCTTTTGTTTTTTGTAGGGTAAAATTTACTTTTTTGCACATTTCTTATCCATGCCCCGTTGAAAGTAAGAAGGTCTTTCTCAGAATAAAACATAGCACCACACACACAACCAAACCAAGACCACAAAGTTGCCTTCAGGGCATCAGAACGTAGATTCTATTTTCAATTTATCTAACAAAAAAATAGTAATCATAAAAATCGATTATTTACAGATTTACAGCAACAACCACACACGGCAACATAGGTCAAGAACAGAGGTTTTTTTATCGATAATGATATTTTCTCATCCCTGACATAAATACACTATTTGCATAAAAATAAAATTAAATTATGTCTGGGTTAATTTTAAATTTTACTAAACTCGTTGGAAGGACTTCTACGCAAATAAAACTAAAAACTAGTTGCACTCTGTTTCCGTATTTGAATAATCAACGCAATACCAGTTTTTTTAATAAATGTAAGTTATTTCAGTATTTGTTTTCATAAATTTCATAATATTGCATTGCACCTTGAGCAGATTTATAAGTGTTTATAAATATATTTGGAGTGTACATGTGCTCTGAAACAAAGATTCTATTATCACATTGCCCCATTTGGCTTAATTAATTCGAAATTAGCACAATGGCACAAAAAATGTTCGATCTAAAAAATTTTTTATGTGTACCTCTTAACGACTATGGAATGTGCGTGCGGGTCAAAGGAAATTTGCAAATAGCATTTGCCGAAATTTTGTTGCGGATTTATAAGTCAGTTCGAAAGATGTATAACATTTATGTCATCATTGTCTTTGCTTTACGTAAATGCATTTATAATTTTTATTTGCACTCCATGCAATAGTTGTTGTACAATTTTACTTTTCATCATCAAATATTTATGTCAGCGAAGTGCATTTTTTTTTTATTACTTATTTCAGTGCCTGCCGCAGACTTGTGGCGGGGTGTTACGGCAGTTAGTAATGCAGGAAAAAAACGTGGCAGAGGCAAAGGATCTGGCAAGAAGATAGCAAAGGACTTAAACAGAGGCCAAGTAATTGGGTTTGGAAAAAGAAATATGTTGTGGCCCGGCCTTAACGCGCCTATAATTCGTGGAAAAGAATTATTGCAACAAAAAGCTTTGCCTGAAGATTCCACTTCCATTGAAAGGGAAAAAAATATTTTGAAACTGCGAGACTCCATTGGAGGATTCAGGGTTATGAAAATTAATCCAATTGATCGTGGCTGGTCAGGAACTAAAATGGCAGGCAGAAGTATAGGAACGCCAGATCCAGTAGGCGAGGAAACTTTTGACGGATTTGACACACGAGTTTTGGAAAACAAAATAGTGTTTATAATGAAAGGAAATATGGGAAGGAGACGCAGATTTTCCGTTATGAGTGTCACTGGTAACGGATGCG
>CCAG010012530.1:0-12799 GCA_001077435.1 Glossina morsitans morsitans
AAAGAGATCCTAACAGTTCTAATGTATTTGAATATGAGAAAATTGAGGAATGTGCCGGCATAAAGGCTAATTTATCACCGATCATTTATAAAATTCATTAACTAATATTCTATTCTTTTTATTAGATTATGAAAAAACCCGCATTACCTTCGAGTATTTGCAAGAAATGTAATGCCGTCTTAACTATAGCTTACAAATTTCGGATAATGTGTAAGAATGCTGATAATTATTTGCGGGATGCAAAGATTTATCCAAAGAAGATAGTAGCGAAAATGAAGAGTATTTGTTAGAGGGCAATGATTCAGTGATTGGTCAAACGGAAAAAAATGATGCACAATTCCAAAACGAAGATTCGCATGATAGTATGAATACGGAAGACTTTGCTAATAAGGAATATTCCGCATTTTGGTTAAAATCGACAGAAAACGATGATATGTTTGAGAATCTACAAGATGATGATGACGGTGGAGGAGCTGGCATAGAAATTACTGCGGAGAATTTAGAAAATTCTCAAGATTCTTCGATAAGTCATACAAATGAAAATAATCGTGCAAAAGAACCTCAAAAGTATATATGCGATATGTGTGGCAATTCCTATGCGCGTAAATATGTTTTAGAAGCACATATGCGCCGGCATCGTCATGATAAGCCTTTTGAATGCGAGCAAGAATAAAAATGATGAACAATATCTGTTTTCAAGCATTTTGGGAAATATTTGTTTTCTTTTTACAGTACATTCTTTTTAAATTTCGAACTCAAACGACGTTTGCGTAAGCATACTTCCGCACGTCCTTTCAGGTGTCAATATTGTCAGCGGACATTCAGCGATCGTTCTACTATGAAGAAACATGAGAGGTAAGCTTAAGCATTTCCAAAAATATTTATTTCACAGTTAATCATTTATTTCTCTTAGAATACATCGCAATGAACGACCTTTTAAATGCGAAATATGCGGCAAAAAAAACCTTTACATATTCTAAACTTTTCATAATTGCATATTACACTTGTACACTTTAACAGACTGCATTAGGAAATTTATTGGAAGCAACTCTGTGTTCTCTCCATTCTCAATATATGGTACCTTGGTAAACCTTGTAAAGGAAAAGCCAGCAGGTGCATATGGAATAGTGTTAAACAGTCGAAAACAGTCGGAAACAGTTTTAGCCACTTCTGAACAGTCTTTGAAAAAATAGCGCGACTCAAAAAATAAAAGATGTATCAGATGTATGTATTACCATCATAACTTAAATAAAACATTGCAAAATGCTTTAGAAAAATGCCATACAAATGCTTGTTTGAAAAGATTCAGCATTTTTACATGAATTTAGCCAATTATTTTTTAGAAAAATATATGACAATTTATTGAAATCTCCCTTGTTACACGAGGGAACTTAAAGACCATTGAAATTGTTCGATAGTAAGTAAGCTGTCCAAGGAAAGTTGAAGATCATTGAAATTGTCTGAAAGTAAACGCAATAAGTAAGTAAGTAAGTAGGTAAGAACATAGATAAAACATTTAACACAGTTCAGGCCCTTATCTGCGAGCTGGTTGTGTGCATTGCTAGAATAAGTTCAATGTTAAAGGTGGTGGACAGAGGAAATTCGAAAGTATGCCTTTTCTTGCGATCTATATCCTTGGCATATTGATTTCTAACAGATTTTTAAGCTGACTAGAAAGAAAAAACTTTCATATTGTAACGGGGGTTATTTATAGCCGGGGTTTCGCTCAGGGCTGTCCATCGGTCCGTCCCAAGAAATTTGTGCGTTGAATTAATGGAAACTTTGTATTTTGGTGTTATATCATATATACATTTGTGGAATTCAAGAAGAATTCAAAGTGGCCTTATTTGCGACGTAACTTCGTGGTGGAAGGAAAAAGCCAACACGTATTTAGTGGGCAGCCTTGTTTTCTCTTTACTGAGGAAATATGATCCGCGTGCGACTTTGTTTACGAAAATGAAACTGTTCGTTCAACTGCTGCTGAACAATTTAAAGAAAGATTGCTGTTTGCGCGCTGCTTTTATAGCTGTTGGCTGTCTCACCAATACGTTGTTAGCTGGAGCTTTCATTACGAGGTGTGTTTACTTAAGAGAGTGACTTACTGAAAGCTATATTCGTATAATTCGTTTTTTGCGTGAAAATAACAGGCCTAGAGTTTTTAATGTAACAGTTGCATATAGAGGTTACTTAGATTTTATTTACATTTACATAGCAACTATTTTAACGTTCGGAGTGGATAAGGAAGTCTGTTTCCTTACATTTATTTACATTTACATAACAACTACTTTAACGTTCGGAGTGGATAAGGAAGTCACGTCGGAAATGAACAAGTATTTGCTGCATTCCAGATCGGGCTTTCACGATACCAAACACCATCTCGTGAGACCGAAACTCGCCCATCCTTACCCGTACTAGGAAATTCGGCTACCACCTATTGATAGACGTTGATATTTTTCGGCAAGGCTTGCCATCCGGGGTCGTTGTGTCGTGGTGGTAACAGTTTTACCCTATCGATAGGCGGGGGTTCTTCGACAATTTCGTCCGGTTTATCCGAATCTACGGGAATCAGAAATCCGAGCCATACGCCATCGTCATCTGGGGTTTTACATGCCGTCCCTGAGGTGGGTGCTGTTAAGGTGCCATATGAGGTGACATGCTTGGTAGCGCCGTAGCTAGCTGTATCCAGCGACCTTCTTTTTTGTGCGGGTTCATTGTTCTTTGTTAATACCAAAATGGAGCGACATTCGATGACTCTCGCGGTTTGCTGACGCACTTCTTTACCGGCCCGCATGGTCGCCAAGTTTCCGGGATGGGCTTTCAATTTGGGGATCTCACCTCGATACCTGTTTGCTTTGGTTAAAGCGGAGATGTCATGGGCGACCCGGATTCGGGCGATCTTGGCATCCTAATATTTGCACCAATTTCTTGATAGATCAGCGGCATCCCACGCCTCATCAGTCCGCAATCACTCAGATTATCTTGCTGTAGAGTTTCCACCATGGCTGCTGGGAGAAGGTTCTTGTTAAAATCCACTTCAATTTGTATCTTCTTTGGTACTCCCGGCAGAGGAATTTTCGGACGTTATCGATGAGTTCAACTCCCGGCACTACGTTCTTTTTTGAGTCGACTATGTATTGCTAGCAACCAGTGCCTCAGCGTGCAGATAGTTAGCAGCAATGCTGACATGTTAAAGAAGTCGATGCGGCGTGACGACCTGTGGAGAATGTCCCAACGATGTTGGCAAATTTGTGTATACACGAAGTGGCTCAATATACTCACGCGATCCCTCAAAGTTTTATCCAGGTGATCTCGCAGCCACAGAGCGTAAAACTTCAAGATCGGGTCGTTGAGCCATCTTTCGGGACTCAGCAATCCGTAATCCATCCTTGTAACCGAGATGGGGAATCGGCCACTTGGATATATTAGAATTGGTCGTTGATTTTGCTGCTCTACTGCTGATCTACTTCTTGTTGTTCCATTGTTTGCTTCGGTGCTTACTTACTTGAAAAAAGTACACTGTTGCCTCGAGGACGTTGATTTGTTGAATGGTCACTTGTAATGCAGTTCAGCTATTACGTTACCTTGCATTCTCTGCGTTGATACAAGATTTGTGTGCAAGAATTCCAATGTGATATTTAGGTACCGTTAATCCGAGTAACGGGGCTTAAGTTTTATATGACTGAGTATGTTTTGTTTTCTTCGATTTATATGGCAATTCCCTTTTCTTTCCTTATTTTAGTTTCCCTCCTTTATCTCGTCACTTTATTTATCTATTTATTCTCTTTTTTCGTTTTTATCAATTTTTTTTTGTTTTTTTAATTTTTTTTTTCATATATTTCTTTTTGTTTCTCTTTTTTTTTCTTTTATGGGCTTTTTTTTTATATAATTATTATTATTTTCTTTTTTTATTAATGTAGCATATATTCTTATTTCTTTTTCGCGGTGGTAGCTGCATCCGACGTGTCACTGCACTCCCGGTGTTTGGACTATTCGATAGCTTCCAGTTGTTGGTAGTATCTGATCGTACCTCGGCGCTACGGTAGGAGCGGTTCGAGGGGCTTTTCTGATTGGCTGTTTTTGATGTAATAAAGATCGTCTTGCTTGTGGAATATTTTAACTTTGCTCACATGCACTCTCTTTTCGGTTTTTCCGTCCATGCTCTTTACCACTAAGATAACTGGGGACTTGAATCCACTTACTATATATGGACCGTCATATTTTGGTCCTAGCTTGGAAACAAAGTTTTCTAATGCGTTTGATTGGTGGCCTCCATTCACGTTTCCTCAAATTATAGTATCTCGCCTGAGTCTGGCTTGCTTGCCGCATGTTCTCTCGAACTAGCGCGAATACTTTTTTTTAATTTCTGCGTTTTTTGTTCCGTAGTCTCTCCGTTCGCACCTAATGTGCTTATTATATATTATAATATTCCCTCGCCGAAAAGCGCATTTGGAAGTCGGGGTTTCAGTACCGAAGTTGAAGAAGGCGGCAGAATAACCAGTTGCTTCAGACGTGGCCGTGTTCATAGCTAGTGTTATTTCGGGGAATAATGTATCCCAACGCCGCTGATCACTATTTGTGGATTGCGCTATAATCATTTCCAAGGTTCTGTTAAACCGCTACGTCGGATTCTCTTGTGGGGAATAAGGCGCCGTGAATTGTTGTCGCGTACCCAATTCTGGAAGGAAACCTTTGAGTTGGTGGCTTACAAATTGTTTGCCGTTGTCGGTGATGAGCAATTTGGTACGCTAAATCGGGCGAGTATTCTCGAGTCGCCTGGCACAGCGGAACGATTTCTGTCCACTTGGTAAACCGGCCGACCATTACTAATGCCATGTTGTGCCCGGCTGTGGATCTGGGGAGAGGTCTAATAAAATGTGCACTCACAGTGCACTATGGTTCGTTTGGCAGGTGGAATAGTAGTCTTCCTGCCGGTCTTTGTTGACTCGCCTTGTATAATTGGCACGATTTACACTCTCGCACATATTTTGCTATCTGGCGGAACATTTCTGGCCTGTAGGACAGTCGAGCAGTGCGTCTCGTAGTTTTCCACATACCCATGTGGCCAGCTGTGGGCTCATCGTAGTTTTCACGAAGCACACGTGCCATATCGTACTTCGCAACGCATAATTTCCATGGATTTTCGTCTTCTTTGCCTTGTTGTGGTGGGATAAAACGGTACAACTTGTTATTGACTATGCTATAATCTGGTGTATTCTCGGGACTGTCTTCGACTTGCTTGAATAGTTTGTCGAGCCATGGGCAATGGGTTTGTGACCATTTTTATCCCATAGAACCTTTCAATTGTTTCTCCCACTTGTCGTGTTAGGGTATCGGCGACTACGTTGTATTTACCCTTTCTATATTCCACATCGTAAGAGAATTGCTGTAGTTCTAACGCCCAGCGGGCAACTCTCCCTGTGGGGTTTTCCATGGCGTTGAGCCATTTTAGAGCCTGATGGTCAGTTATTACTTTAAAATGATACCCTTCTAGATATGGCCTCAATCTGCGGACCGCTAAAACAATCGCTAGACATTCTTTCTCCGTCGTGGAGTAGTTTGTCTCGGCTCCACGCAGCGTTCGGCTAACATAAGCTATTAGACGCTCTTCCATTCCATTTTGAATTTGAGTCAAGACAGCCCCCAAGCCCACGTTACTAGCATCGGTTTGAACCATAAATTTTTCATTAAAATGAGGACACGCGGGAGCTAGTGCCTCCGTCAGACAGCGTTTTAATTCATCAAAGGATTTCTGCTGCTCTAAGCTCCTCTTTCAACGGCTTTTTTTTTTTAATAGGGAGTTTAATGGACTTGTAATCTCTGTATAGTCTGGGATAAATCCCCGATACCAGGAGGCTGTGCCTAGGTAGCCTCATAACTCTTTAATATTGTTTGGTGGCTTGATGTTTTTGACGGCTGCTACTTCATCAGGATCGGTGCTAATTCCATTTTCTGTTACCAGATGTCCTTCTTTGAAAAGGTGACACTTCTCTTGATTGATACTTAACTTGGCATTTCGTAGCCGTTGAAATACCTGTTTGATATGTTGGGTATGCTCCCGGACAGTCTAAATGATCACGATAATGTCACCGAGATATGCGAAGACGAATGGTTCCAATTCAGAGCCGGTGACTCTGTCTAAAGCTCTTTGGAAGGTTGCTGGCGCCGAGTGTAACCCGCAGGCCATAACACGCCACTGGAATGGTCCAGTACACCCGTTTCGGATCAGTCGGTCCACCTCTTGGTTGATGATCTCCTGCGATGATAACGAAGTTTTATTGGCATGTCGTCCTTCATTCTTGTTTGTTGACGATTCTGACAAGGAGTCCGGGTTTCTGTCAGGACAAGATGTAATATTTGTGGGACAAGTGGTTAATGTTACGGCAGACCTGCAGTGTGAAAATTTCTCCGAGGGTTCACTGTGCTTGACCTTATCTCTAACGTCATCGCGCGGCGTGTGGTGAATTCCCTTGATTCGCTGTACTTTCGAGAGATCCACGCGGGTGGGGAGCGCGTTGTCTCTTCTCTCCGTTGGAGCTTATCTGATGAAAGCGACATGTTTGGTTTCAACCACGGAGCTTGAAGCTGGACCTCTCACACTAGTGATGTCAAGAGCTGGGTTGGTTATGGTATCGAAGGGCTTGCCTGATCAAAAATCTTTCGGTCGTTTTACTGTGTTGCCAAATTGTATTGCCCTTCCTCCGATAACTAATGTTGCCTGTGCTTTGATCAGCAAATCCATGCCTAAGGTGAGATTATAGACTACGTCGTTTAGGACTATCAACGACAACTGAAAGTGAGTTTCTCCTACGCGGACTGTGGTAACGAGTTCCCGATGGCTGCACCGTAATGTCCCGTCGGCCATACGGATTGTCGTGTTTATGTTGTTTGCTTCTGACACGATCGGTATAACATCTTGTAGACTAGACTTGATTATAGTGCTAGTTGCTCCAGTATCAATCGCACTTTTGATCAATAGTCCGGCAATGGTTACTACGGATGACTTTTTGACGCGAGGGTCCGAGGATTCGGTACGCTCGGGGGTACGCTCGTAGATGTCCGGTTTATCATCTATGGCCATGCCTCTAAATTGAGATCTAGCCAGCCCATTGACGCGACAGCAATTCTTTGTTAGAATGCCTCTGCGTCCACACTCCCAGCAGCTCTAACTCTTTTAGGCGCGCAATGGTCTCTTTGCTCGTGTTGGTAGATCCTGCTAGTACTCCCGGCGCCTTCCGCATCTTCTTCACTGTATTTAAGGGCTCCAGGCCGAATTCTGCGTAAACAGCAGCAGGCTCATCTTTCTTAAGATTATAGATCCACGATGTGCGCTCCATGTTGGGTTGTTTTCTTCTTCTTTACCTTTATTAAGGTGGCGGAATGCACGCTTTGCCTTGATACGTTTTTTTTCTTTTTCTTGTTCCTTTTTATTCGAAGGTCCCTGCTCGGGCGCCGCTTGTAACGGGGGTTATCTACAGCTGAGGTTTTGCTCAGGGCTGTCCAGTGGTCCGTTCTAAGAAATTTGTTCGTTGAATTAACGGAACCTTCCTATTTTGATGCTAGATAATATATATATTTGTGGAATTCAGGAAGAATACGAATTGGCTTTATTTGCGACTTCGTAAATTCGTGCTGAAAGAAAAAAACCAACACATTTAGTGGGCAGCCTTGGTTTCCCTTTGCCGAGGAGATATGATCCACGTGCCACTTTGTTTGCGAAAATGAAACTCTTCGTTCAACTGCTGCTGATCAACTAAAAGAAAGGTTAAGAGAGTAACTTACTGAAAGCTACATTCGTACTTATATATAAAGCTGTAAAACTAAGTCATACAGCGTTACATTATAATTTTGCGTGAAAATAACAGACCTAGAGTTTTTAATGTAAGAACTAGAGTTATATATACAGGTTACTTAGTTTTCATTTACATTTACATAACAACTATTTTAACGTTCGGAGTGGGTAAGGAAGTCTGCTTCTTTACAAAATAAGGCCGCGAATAATTGAATTATCACGACATTTGGTGGGGAAATGCGAATAGCGACATTCTACAATGGCCTCCACAATTGTATCTGACGAATTGGGAATTGGAAAAAACCAATTGATTTGCCTGGGATATTTTCAAACCGTAAAAGGGCTAGCGGCAACTTAAACCGTGACGAGATAATATAATAACAAGTTACAAGAAAATGTCCTTGTTTTAGCGATTTTTAACACAAATTCACCTCGAAAGAAGCGTTTCGGTCCTTCCTACCGTCTTATTTTAAACGATTAATCTATCCTTATGCGTTGATGATTTAGGTTTCAGCTTTGATTATTTCTGTTCCATTGTAGCACTTAAAGCCGTAAATTATTAGCACCCTAATCTAATCTAAAGTATTCCTGATGCTTGTTAGCGTTTCGCCAATTCACCAGCAAGCTTCACAAAGCCTAGGATAAATTTTTTCGAAAATAGATTAAAAATGCCAAAAAAAACATCAATTTACGTAAGAATAAATGAACTGGAAAACGAAGAAAGGAAAAAAGATTATACGGCTAAGCAGACACGCCTTCAGCGTATGCATGCATGCAAACATGTCATTACATCAGCAGCGTTTGCAAGCAATTCTTTTAACTTTGAAGAATCCAAAAAAACTATTTTGATAGCATTACATAATTCCGACATCGAATTTGCGTTGTAAATCTGATGGACACCGAGGAAATAGTTTTTAATTAGGTCTCCATTGTTTAAGTTTATTTTGATGAAATTGACAAGTGAATGCTAATTTTTTAAGGAGGAATGAAAACGTGACGTCGCTGAGTTTACTTAAAACTTACCCGTAATCATAAATGGTGAATCTTTTGCCTTCTTGTATTCTTAAACAGGTAGGAGCGCATGGATCCCAACTAAGACTACACAACACAAATAATAAAAACTGCTTCTTGACTGTCTCAATTAAATCAATGTGAAGTTAGTGACAATCGGTTTGTTCCACAAAAATCACGAAATGTCCTTAGATCATCGTGCAATTGTTTAAATGTAGCAAACAATTCTCTCTACAGCTCAACTGGACCTAAAAATGGAGAGGCATCTTCTTCATTGATATTATGAACCTTGTAAAAACTGGGGAAAGGAGCAAGTAAATTTTTTAAATTTATTCAAGTTTAAAGGCGATGTTAAGTTTACACCGCGGCAGCGAAAACAGTTAATTACCATTTACTATTGTACAAATTTTGGGCTTCTTTGAATAGCCAAAAGAGGTCGCCAGGATAAACTAAATATGGCAAGAACCAAACGGTTAATCCTATGTATTTAATGACCTATCATTTTTCTACATGCACGCCTGGGTCAATGAATTGCTTTCTTTACATGACTATCAATTTAGCTATCTCCAATAATCGCTTTTGTTGCCTTATGGTATAAATAAACGCCACAACGTGTAGCTGTTGAAGCTGCGAAGTCGAGGAAGGATGCAATAAGTAAGATGAATTTTAATTTGTTTCGTTTATGTTCAGTAATATTTGAATATAATTTTATTTAAGAAAACACGCCAATTCCAAATAAATTTTTACAAATATGTAGAAACACGCGAGCTTTATTTTAATTATTCCTTTGACCTAGGACGACACAATTTTTTTTATACTTTATTCTAATAACTTTTAATGTGAAACGGCAAAGTGGGAGATTGATGAAAAAGATGTGTTGATTCGGATCCGAAAACTGTGTTTTCGTATTCGAATACCGAAAACTGTGTTTCGTATTCGCGAAAATGGAAAATAAACTATTCAAGAAATGTACGGAAAAGTGCACTTCCTTAAAGAAGAAATGCAGAAGTTTCAATATCCCGTCGTAACCGGATTTCGCAAGCAAAAACGATTGTTTACTACAAAAACGTTAATTAAATTTCCCTTCGGGTTCAAGTTTCACAATTTACGTAGCCGCCATCTTGCACAGAACGCGTTTTCTCTACCTTGTACCAATTCCATCAGTAATATCTATCTGTACATAAAAAGTTCAAAAAAATGAGAGACGAAGGCAGCAATCGACACTCTTCTAATTCATCAAATAGAAGCAGATTGTGGCCACACTAAATTAGCATTAGTGTCGAGCAAAGGTACTGATCCAAAACCAAATAGGCAGAATTCGAGCATTTCCGACGACATCTGGGAAATATCTTCATGACGCTGAAATTTATCATCATAGGTACAAACCTGATAGTCTTTCTCGAACACTTTAACACAATTTTCTATTTTACTAACGAAATCTTGCTGGAAGGATCTTGTGAGCACATTGCCTTTTGTAAGACGAAAAGCGCTGATCAAATATTCCTTTACAATTTACGATTTATATCCGGCTATGAGAACCCTTGGCAATCGGTTATTATTATGTCCATTTCTCTTGTCACACAAAATGATGCTAACCAATACAAAGGGGACGAAGCAAAGCCGTCCATCGTAATTGCTCTTAGTTGGTAGGAATATATTGGTTACAACTTCTGTTAGATTATTTAAAAAATGCTAGTAAGTTTATAATGTTTCAATGCAGGTTAATAGTAAGAAATGTGGAATACATAATCATAAAGTGTGGCCTAACGCCTTGCAGATGGTACTAAACAAAAGCAGAAATTGAATGGTCATAGTTACGATATCCGCTTACGTTGATAATAAACATAAACGATCATTTCCCGGTCATAAGTTTTTTTCAAGATTCATGTTGTTTCAGCGTATCACCAAATTGCGGTGTTAAGGACTGAGCGGGTAACCCTATTTTATTGGGACAAAAAAAGAAGAGTTGAAATTGGCAGCATTTTCCAAAAAAAGAGCGGATTAATAATGCTTAGTTGCTGTGGAACAACAAGGTAGTGAGAAACAAATTGGTTTTTCGTCGAAATATTTTAACCGCCCCGTCGTAGATGCATTACCTTGTTTATTATATTATATCTATGAAATTTTCAATCGAAGAACGAACAATAAGATTTATATCAAAATATATTGAACATGAAATAAGTGAAATAAATTTGTGTTTTGTAAGTAATAAGGAAAGTAGAAACTCATAATGTAAGTACATATATATACACAAAGTGGCAAAGCTTGCTCGTCAATAGCGTTCATTTACATCAATGGCATATGCACGTAAACTCAACTAAAATAGAGGGCGTTAGATCTATTTACAAGTTACAAATTTAATACATGTTTGGCAGTACAATGAGGAATCTCGGCAAGTTTGCCGAAATTGAAAAGTCTGAATCCGAATGTAAAACGTACTTTAAAACCTGTGAAATTTATCATAATTGCATTCTCTAATGTTCACTAGTGAAAGCATAAAATGAGTGAGGCTTCAGTATATAGGTAAATTTAATGGTGAATGGTGCTTCGGACTAGCAACTCAGCATCTATCATGAGTCTTTTTTGCATTTTTGTGTCTGGATCATTTGAATAATTTAAAGTTCGTTTAAATTAATGAGCTATTCCTCCTTGATATCTAAATATTCTGAAGTGAAGTAGATTTGCTTAGTTGTTTGCATATTGAGTATTCCATCGTTGATAGTATATTTCATAATCAAAGCCAAAGTTTGAATTTTGAGATTTTATTTTATATCGCTATCATGAGCACCGCATCTGAGTCGGCTTTGTAGCCACCTTCTGATTAGAGTGATCAGAATTCCCTACTATTCGAATTAATTTTTAAGTCGAAACAATTTCTTTTTTCATAGTTTGGAGTCTGCACAATAAAAGAATGATCAATGTATTAAATCGTACTTTCAGTATAAATCTCGTATTCTTGGACTTTTACCGATAAAGAAGCGGTCTATATATAATGGAATCTTTATCGAGAATCAGACCGTGAATCAATCCGTTTTTGAAGCATGTAAAAGTACTCCCATACGATATTCAAATATTTGAAGGATGGTATGAACAGTGGACGGCCTTCCGTGACATATGTAAAGCAGTTTATATAAATCAGGCACAGTTAACGTCTGCACAGAAAATGTATCATCTCCACAAAAACACAAAAGATACTGCCGAGGCAATTGTTAAACGTCCTCTTCTCAGTGATGACAATTTTCATCTCGTTTGGGAATCTTTAAATATACAATATGAGAATAAGAGGGTTTTAGTTGAAAATTAAATACATACCAATTTTTTCCATATACCTGAAACGAAAGAAGAAAATAATCAATCGTTTCGCCGAATCCACACAAGAGTGAATGATTGTCCATCATCATTGAAATTGTTAGAGATATCCATGGGCAGTTGGGATCATATTCTTATTTAATATAAATGAAAGTGCTTGGCAATAATTTCGCTTTGTGGGAACACTCGCTTAAATCGCATCATGAAACTTCTATATTGGCTGAAATGGATGAATTTTTAGTAGGACGAGGGGAAGTAGTCGAAAGGATTGTTATTATTAAGACGCAAGCCAGAAAAATCAGTGTAAACGGATGTTACTCATGAATCATTTGCAGGTAGCAATCATGCAATGAATCACACCCAATCCATAATGTGATACTCAGATCAATGACTCTAGATGAGCGGAAGAATTTTGTCTCAAAAAATCGACTTTGTTTTAATTGCTTGAGTAATAATCGTATAAAAGCCAAGTTAAATGTGCTAAGCCACCGTCTTCAAACAATATTATTCAAAATTTACGGATGCGCGCGAATTATCGCCATTTCAGTTTGCAGAACCTTGTTGTTTCAAGTCTATTCCAACCGACATTTTGATCAACTGCTGAAACTAGGACTCATAATGCTATTTACGAGTGCATACTCAGCAGTGTCGTACAACTTGAAAGTGCGGCTCCTGCCCTAATAATTCGCT
>CCAG010012531.1:0-35869 GCA_001077435.1 Glossina morsitans morsitans
ACCGTGCCAGTCGAGTGGGAAGGGGAAGTTATCGAGTTCTTAATTGTACCAGATCTACGAGAGGAGTTCTACTTCTGATTTCTGGAGGGCTTTTGGCTTGTCCTTTGCCGCCAAAACAGGCACCATCAATTCTCCAAATAAGTATGAGGTTCTGGATGCTATAGACCAAGAGAACGATAACTCCGAGAATTACTTAAACTCAGCACATGAACTGACCGATGCACAGCACAGCTTTCTAGATAAAGTAATAAAAACATTTCCATCGTCCGAAGAGTTCGGGCTCAACAAGACACACCTAGAGCAGCACGTGATGGCCGTCATTGAGGACAACCTGTCTGTGCAGCAAAAACATTTCCCGATATCATCGGCGATGCAACAACTGGTTTATAATGAGATGGATCGTATGTTAGCGAGGGGGGTGATAGAGGAGAGTAACAGGAGGTCCCCAATGACATTGGTACGCAAAGGTACAAAAAGCAGTCTTTGTTTAGACGCGCGGAAGGTGAACCAGCAAACCGTCAAGGATGCATACCGGCTGTCACATATCGAAGATCTATTTAGCCGGTTGCAAGACACCCAAGTATTACTACGCAATCGATTTAAAAGACGCCTTTTGGCAGGTCCCACTAGAAAGTGAGTCACGAGAAAAACAGCATTCACTATACCAATTCACGGAAATGGCATTCGGCTTATGTAACGCAGTAAAGCGTATATGCAAGTTGATGGACAAGATCATACCGGGTTGCCTCCGTGAAAATGTTTTCGTCTATCTTGACGACTTATGAGTCTGCTCAACCGACTTTAATCATCACCTAATGTACCTAGCCATGGTGGCGGAATGTTTGAAGAGTGCTAATCTAACCATTAACGTTAGTAAGAGCAGGTTCTGTTATAAAGAAGTAAAATATCTTGGGTTTATAGTAGGAAACGGACGCTTAAAAACAGACCCAGCTAAGGTATAGGCTATGACCAATTTTGTTGTACCCAAAACTCCGAAACAACTTCGAAGGTTCACCGCCATGACAAATTGGTATCGTTATTTTATCTCCAACTACGCAATGATAGCGGGACCACTTCATGATTGTGTCACCGAAGGTCGAGTGAAAAACTTTTCATTGGTAGATAAAGCTCTACAAGCGTTCGATCAGCTGAAAAGCTGCCTCATCTGCGCACCAGTGGTAGTTACGCCTGATTTCAAGAAGCACTTTTATATCCAATGCGATGCATCGAGAGAGGGAGTAGAAGGAGTGCTATTTCAGAAATACGAGGACGAAAATGAAAAACCGATCGCGTATATGCCAGCAAAAGTCAACAAGACACAGAAAAACTACACGGTGACAGAATTGGAGTACTTGGCAGCCGAACTAAGCGTTGAAAAGTTTTGGCCATACATTGAGGGGCTCCCTTTCACAGTTATCGCTGAAGAGAATGAAGCCAAGAAATAGATTTCAGTACGGGAGACGAGGTCTGGGATGACAACACGTGGAAACTGTGGGTACCAATGGTTCTTCGAACCCAAATAATGTCAGCAACTCATTCGTCACCACTCTCGGGGCATGGAGAGATGCACAAGACTTTGCAGCGGTTGAAAGAGATACTACTGGCCCGGAATGCCAACAGAAGTGAAGGGCGCGATTAAGAGCTGGGAACTATGCTGTTGTAGTAAAACGGGGAGAACCCAGACACCACCTATGGGGAAGTAACAAATTACCGAAAGGCTGCTTCAGCGTCTATATATTGACTTTATGGGATCGCATCCAAGAACGAAAGACGTTAACACTAGCATATTCGGTTGGCTAGACCATTTCTCCGAATTCGTGTTATCAAACCAATGAGGAAGGCCAGTGCTGAGGAAGTCGTCCGATACTTGGAGCAAGATGTTTTGCATATATTCGGAGTGCGCGAAATGATACACTCTGATAATGGCAAGCAGTACATTTCGGCAACTTTCCAACATATCAACACAGCTTTCTAGGCATCTCAAGCAAACGCTGCTGAATGAGTCAACAGATTTATACTGCGAATATTACGATCATATGTCGCAGAAGATCGGAAGACGTGGGATACTCATTTCACGAACGTTGCCTTCTCCTTGAGAAGTGCCGTACATAGCGCCATAGGCATGACACCATTTTACACGCTGTTTGGGCTGAACATGATGCAACACCGGTACTCATACAAACTAGCTCGGAACCTAGGAGGGGTCCGAAACAATGATGCCAATGTTAGGATCATACCCGAGAAATTAGAACTAGTGAGAGACGATGTCATTAAAAGACTGAAGCAGGCATATCAAAAAACTGACGGACCTACAACATCCGAAGTAGGGCAAATAGTATACAAAAGAAATTTCAGGGTTAGCAATATGGCAGAAGGGTTAACTCAAAGTTGGCACTCGCAAACATTCGATGTCTAGTTACTAACGCGGTAGGGAGTTCCTTGTATGCACTCAGTACACAAATGGAGAGGAAGCTAGAGGTATATCACGCCAACGATATATTCTCCGTTTGAGACCTTTGCATGCACTGTCGAATCTCAGGCACTGCTCGGCTAGCTCAGTCGGTAGAGCATGAGACTCTTAATCTCAGGGCGTGGGTTGAAGCCACACGTTATTCTGTAGTCGTCAGTGTATTAACAGTTAGTCGGTCCGCGTTAGTACGGCAACGCATTCCATATCGCCAGCGATATCGATGGGCCCGAGCTGTAATGTCCGCGTACAAATACAGCGTAGAGGTTCTGTCGGTCTGCTTTATCGCAATAGAGTCAATAATATCGTAATAAAGGCCTGCCGTTATTCTACATCACACTTCAAAAAAAGGCAGAAATGATTTAGTGTTTAGTGAGAAAAGATCTTATGAAATGACTCGTGCAAAACGGAAAGAGACTACCGTGGTATAGGGAGGCCTATTGGAGATCTTTTCGGAATAATTATAATTTTTACTTACCAATTTGTTCTCCCCACCGTATGGTGTTTGCATTGATGCAACAGCAGCAAAATTGCCTTGAAATGAATGAGTTCACTTCTCTATTTTCGTGTTATTAGAGCTTCACTTGGCTTTAGCTACATCTTTGCTGGTGTTTTCAATCACTAAAAAACAAAGAAACAGGAAAAAATTATATAGAAATGAAAACAACGAAAATGCTTGAACATTGAAAACAAAAGAAAAGCTAGATAGTATCGTCTATGTGAATTTGTTAAAGGGAGCTAGAACCGTAAGTGATAATTTTTTACTATTTGTCTCTTGTTTGTTGATAAACGAGCCACATGTTTATCTTGAAATATTTCAAATCATTTGGCAAAGTCATTGAAATTACATGCACTGCAAACACCATAAGGGACATTTTTTTGTCCAATCGGAAATTTTAGAACCCTTTGATTTTGATGCAAAGCAAATCATATTTTCGGACAAAAAACATGCAATCAGGCAATCAGATGAAAACACTTTAAATATGAAAAACATGTAACCGTAAGTCATTTTGAAATGTCACTTGTATTATAAATATTTACTTGACCTTGTCAATCGATAGTTAGAGCTGCCCTTGGTTCCATTCTATAACTCTGACCACGATTTGGATAAACAACGATTTTCTATTATAACGTGATGTTTAACAATGTAGTTACATAAATTGTATTCTTTCATATTTTTTCTACATACGTACGTACGTACAATTTTAATTGCGTTTAATTCTAATGTCTTCGAGATTACGTCTGTGCTGATACGTTGAACTCAGTAATAAGGCCACAAAGATATCAAATCGGTTTTCTTTTGTTGTCAACATGAAATAGTGTTTGCTTCAAGCGTTGCTTAAAAACGAAATAGGATTCAGTTTATATAATAAGCATATGCTTAACATCTTCACTTCACTTCTTCATCTTATTTACTTCACACGTTTACGCTCTTATAATAATTGCAAAGATCTCATCAAATGTTTTTTTCATTCATTTACACAAGAACGCAAGTGTACGTGTGTGTGTGTGTCGAATTTTAAGGTGTGCCGTTTATTATTAGTTTTTCATAAATTCATTGTAATTTACGTTTATGGTTTTTTTTTATTTAAAAGAATGCATTCGATAATTTATATTTCAATACAGCTGCGCATGTGTATGTATATGTATGTAAAGTTATTTGCTTTTTTTTTTTTGAAGTTTTATCTACTAATAGGCATTATTTTTTCTTGTAGCTTTTAAAAAATTTTTAAATTTACTATGAAATCTTCAAATAAAACAAAAGACTTAAGTCACAAACTTTCTATTGAAAGATTGTGCGCTGAGTATAAAAGGAAAAAGAAACAAACGACAATTATTTCGATTATGGTCAATTCGAAGCAATTTTTCATACTCGCGTCTAGCTTGCATTGAAGTGAGGAAAGTCTTCAATCTTTTTTGTAAACATGCATAAATATCCATAAATATCTATATATATATATATATAAATATATATAAATCTATATGTACATAAGATATTTGATTAATAATAATATTTCTATATAATAATAATGATTTAATATATATTGATTGAATGCATATAATTCACATTTCTGAAATCATGTCAACGAAGAAAAATTCACATTTAAGGAAAATTAGGGATAAATTCACTTAGAGGATCATTTCAAGAAAAAGTGTTTATATGCTTCACACTTTAACATACATTTTAACGGTTGGACACAAAATGAAAGAATTGAATTGCGAGGATGTGTATGGATGTGTGTACTGATCGTAAAATAATAAAATGAATACTCCGAGACTACCTATACTCTGCCGAATTTCTTCGGTAGTGTTATGAAAATTCATTGATGACATTGCATGAAACCGTAGCCGAATCTATCTCATCGAAGAGTAAAATTTTTGGGGAGATTGGCGGATTCATTATGGACAATCATTTTTCTGGCAATAACCATAAATATGTTTGTTATCAATTTTGAAAGTCTCAATACCTTTTCAATGATCCATTTCTTAGATTAATCAAAAGGTCAATATATATAGCTTTCGTGTTTAACCTTTATGCGACGAGATGTTTGATATAATATTTTTTAACTTGTATTCTGTTTCAACAACAACAAGCACTAACTTGTTATTTATTTTTCATAGCAATGTTATTTATATACGAAACAGAGAAAAGCATAAAATTTTATTAAAATCAAAATAAATCATTAGACATGCGAAGCAATTAAATTAAATTAAAATGAAGAGAAAAAAATCTCAGGAAATTTCTCATGCTTACCATGCTTTTGCATGCATTGTAATAGAATGCGATCATAACAACATCAAGAGATGCCAAGATGCTACCAGTGAACTCAGAAACATTCACCTGCCGTAACCGATACGATCTCAAGGTTTCCTCTACGATATATTGTTCGCTCGCCATAAGAATCTTGATATAAAAATTTATGGAGCATATGTAGCAGAGTTTTTCTGTGCGCGCGGAGAGAGGGGAAGAGAGAGAGAGAGAGAATGAGAAAATGTTATGAACTTTAGAAAAAGCAGATTGGAAAATTTATACATTTGTTTATTAATTCACTGTTTATGTTGAATAAAATGGATTTAAATTATTTTTTTTTTATTCTTAATTTTTACATTGTCTTCTTAATCTTTTCTATTTGTTTGGAAATAAGTATGAGGACGTTTTCACACCACCGAACAATGATGTTTGTAGTGATGTCGTATTGTTTAATTATATTAAAAATACTGTAATATTTTATTTAAGCAATTAAGAGACCTTCAAAGCAAAACCTTTGCAAGAGTTTAAAGACATAAAAATCATATATATATATATATATATATGTATATTTGCATACATTTTTATATGAGCATGTATGTATTCGTATAGTTAAAAAATATGAAGCCTTTCTTTGTGAAGCATTTCACTGACATTTGAATTTAATAAATGCGTTTATGATTATTGGGCTCAATATTTTTTAGAAGTGCTTAATTTAATTTCATTATTTTATGCGCTTGAGCGCAGTTATATTATTAAACATTATAAACTTCTAAGTGTTTATTGTTAAATATTTGATTAGTTCGCTGCTCACTTGCTTGTTTGCTTGCTTGCAAATAACAGACCACATAAATTATATATAATTTAAGAAAACCACTTTAATTACAAGATTTTCAAATGGCTTGCGTTGATTTATACCAACAGCAGAATATTGCTTAGGAGCTGCTGTTCCTCATTTATAAATAAAATGTATTATGTTTACGAAAATGCATTCTTATGCTAACCGCAAGGAGATTTTTTAATTGTGTGAAATGACTGTATATATGTGCATATATATAAATATATTAAAAGATTGCACATATTTTAGCCAGCGAATGATGAAGAAATGGCAAATACCAGAGTACATAACGGTTGAATTCGAAAATTTTGACCGTCCTTTACATAAAATAACAGTTTGCCATTTGATTTAGTCAGCGTATGCTGACATTAGTCATGGGGCGGTCACAATTCTTCTTCGTTCAAATTCATTACTTTTGGTGTTGTTTATTTGAAGAAACCTGCTGCCAAAGTCCACCAAACACGTTCAGAGCCTTATGGTGATGCTGTTTCATTATATCCCGCTTTCAAGTTCTTGGAAATTTTTAGTAATGATTTTGTTTCCCCCGTTTTGAAATTTCTAGAAAACCATTCGTAACTGTTCGATAAAGCGAAGAGTATGAAATCGGCTTCAAAAGATTGAAAAAGAAATGCCTTTGCACAGTTTACTTTTATATTCTTCATGGTCTAATGATTTTCATCGACATGGCAATGCAAAGACAGGATTACAATTAAATATTTAGATCGCAACAAAAGTAGAAGGTAAGATATGCATCTTAAGACATTCGATTCAAATGGAATTTTAATTTAATTTTTTTCTTTTTTCTTTCAAATTAAATCTTTTCATCATTTATCAAAAAAAAAAAAAAAAAAAAGAAAAAAAACAAATATTTAATGAATCTTTTCCTTTTTTTTTTTTGAAATATTAAACTGTCTTGTGTGAAGCTCATTTGTGAAGCTCAATTAAATTATGCCGACACACACATGTGTAACAAGAAATTTATAATAAGAAATAAAAAAAAAAAACAAAGAAGAATTAATAAATAAATATAATTATGATGTAACATTTTTTGAAAAACAAGATAAACTCACATCATCAATAGTGCTGGTGAAAAATTGTCATAATAATAATAATAATAATAATAATAATAACGATTATATTAGCGATGCACAAGAAACAACTTGATGTGTTTGTGTTGTTGTGCAAATGTTATATGAACATAAAGTACACACCTGGTCTATGGATTTATCTTATGACATGAATTGGTAACTAAAACAATGCGTTTCGCAGAGAGTTATCGAATTAAAATAATGTATAAACACGTGCACTCAACTTAAATCCAACTATATATATATATATATATATAGTTGTTTTTATAATATGTAAAATATTGTAATAATTTTTATGAATTGGATGAGTGTTCCCAGTTTTCAATTACATCAAATTATAAATTGAAAGCAAGACTTGAGCTTTATAATGGACTTAGACTGAAATCTGCCCATTAATTGCATTTGACGATTAAATTTACGCTATTATATAACTAGTAGCATAATAGATGAGCGGTATGCGTTAGTAAAATTTATTTACTTTTAAATTGCATGCTGTAGTTAGTGGTAATAATCTAAGCGCCTCAACTGGTAATACATATGTAATAAAGTCCGGCTTTTCATGTTATTTCTTGCGTTTGTAAAAACGCGATTTTTTTCTTTTTTTGTTTTTTGTCATAAACTTAATGTTTTCTGAAGGAGGTTGTTTGAAATAATCAAAAATACTCGTATAAAATTCCAGCTTTTACGGTAAACTCAAGCTATTTACATGTTTGGACAGATAGCGTTTGCAAAAAAGTAGGACAACAAATGAATATATAGGTGCCTCGTCAAGCAAGCACTTAAGTAAACGCAGAGAAAGATATAAAAAAGTAGTTAAATATAAATGTAAGACGAGAGGGAGAAGTTTGTGGCATCTTTCCACCGAAACGCCTCAATTAAACCAAACATGTGTCACGTTGATCGATAAAATGTTGTCATTTTTCCTGATAAAACTGTTACGCTATCACTGTAAAATCTCTGGCCATTCTTCCCTGAACTGTAGTAAATGAATTTTTCTTAGGGTTTCTTTTAATGTTAACTTTACATCACGAGGTACAGGGGGTAACAAGTGGCTGGTTCAGCACATACCATGAATGCATGGTATGCTTCATAGCCAAATTCGCTCTTAAGCTGTGTGTGCCATGTGTCAGTGAAAGTGTACATGATTTGGCATTATTGTAATAGAAGACGACTTTTTCTCCATCGGTCAATTTTGAACGCTCCAATTGCTTTAGCCGGATTAACTGCTCTCAGCAGAGAGCGAGGGAATATTTTTCATCGAATTTCTCTATGAACTGCTCTACCGGTCAGTTTAAAAAAAATACTAAGATTGTTGTAGGGACAATGAAATATTATTTTTACATTATTGTAAACGGAATCAAAAATTTTAATTGCTCTCTATTAGCAAGTAAAAAAACTTCATATTAGAATCCATCAGTTCATGTGCAAAATGCATCTTACATTAGTCGAAGCAACAACTGAAAGCCAAGTTGCTGCAGGAAGAATTAGTTAAGTTTTGAATATTATCCGTCATCGGCGAACTCGTTTTAAAAATTTTCCATCTTAAATGTAAACGACTGACGAAAGGTTATTTTGATAGGAAAAGTGTTAAAACTTAAAACAAAACCAGGTTCGCTTTAAAAGCTAAAAGAAATTCAAAGAAAATAGCTATAGAAGTCGAGATCTTTCTTATGCGGAATATTGTCAGGTTTGCAAGAGATATCTTTCGCAAAGTGATATCATTTACGGCTTTTAGGTCATTTTGTCATTTTAACCTTTTTGTCTAAATGTATTTCAATCTTTAAACGGTTTGTTTAATCTGTAGATGCACATCTATGTCATTCACTTTGGCTATGTCTGCCAGACATGGGTTCAAAAATTAAAAAGTTTATGCTGAATGCGGATAAGTTCTTAAAAAAGAGCAAAATGAAGAGAACATTTTTCGAGATTGCACGTAAGGAGAACATTGTTTATGAATCCTTGAAAGAAATACTTCATGGAGTAGTTTCGTTAGGGAAAGAAAATCTTTATTATAATCATTAAAAAATGTTGCCAAATGTTCGCTTGGAGAAGTATAACATATTTTTAAATTTCGGGGAATATTGTTACGGAGTCTGCTTTCTGCACCTGCACAGTTGTGATATTTCATCAAGTTATAGTTCAGATTTCGACTAGAGATACCATTTATAGGATTGTTTAACAAATTTTAACTTTTATTTTATGCGAAAGATTGCTTATCGTTACCCACATTAGCCACGCCGAAAAAACATTTGGCCTTTTCGGGCCGTATACAAAATAGTTACAAAAACCGAAAAGTTCGCTTCGACACTTAATAAGTCGCTCATCGTTTTTTGAATGCGTTTTCCTTTATAACACCCTGTCGCCCTCTGTGTTTGCATGTAGAAAAGTGTATCTGTAACTAGTTTTCGTACATTGCAGCCGATCGGTGCAATTGCATTAATTGTTATCGATTTAAGGTGCCTGGGGATGAATTCTTTTAAGTGGGGCAGCAATAGCATATACTCAAACGGTGTAACCACCGAATAGGGGCACCAGGGATATTCAGGTGAATCATAGTTCTTTTGCACTCTCGATATTGTATCGTGTTTATATCTTTTTCTCATCACTACTCACAATTTAAGATTTCAAATTGTGCAGGCGAAGTAATGCTTTGTGCCGGGTGTGCTGTCTTTTTTGCCGCAAAGCTTGATTTATTTCGAGCTTTTAAAAATTCGATTGCGTACACTTGAGAAATGTAGCAACATTTGTGAGAAATGATATTTTTACATGGGGATTTATTCCTACGAGTACTGTATATTGCTAGGTATATCCGCTTCTTTCAAATTGAATTATAGATCCATTACTTGATTTTCTATAAAAATCCAATTAAAGAAACGAAAACAACTTATTTCACTTTCTTTATTTCATTAGCAATCGTTTAGTGTCAAGAAGTCAATTTTGAGTCAAATCGATTTTCTATTACGTGTGTTTAGTGAAAGTAGAAAATCATTTCAATTTCAATCAAACTACAAAATTGCGCTTAATACTCTCTGTTAACAATTTACAAGAGTTTTGTCTTTTTTCAAAGCGCAACAATTAATCATTATGAAGAGCAAAAAGCTACGATAGAAAAAAAAGGGGAACACAAATCCTGCTTCTAATAAAGTATTTGGTACTGTAATGTGATAGGCATCGTTATACAGTTTGAACATCTTCCCACGTAAGGTCTCATCTTCCGTATCAGTATTTTTAAGACCAGTTATGTTTTTTGTGTCATGTAATGAAGAAAGGCAAACACCTTCTCATCAATAAAAATGAAATAGAAAGAAAGCCCATTAACTTAAGCGCATCAAGGTGTCAGTTAAGGTTTTTCTTTTTTAATTTTCTGATTTTTTCTTGTTACCATATACTGAAACAGTGTCCGCAAATGTAAAGAAGAGCGAAAACAAATTTAGCAAAACTAATACGTAGCGTCAGGATAAATCTAACACCTTACAACTTCGAATCGGTGCACACTTTCTGGAAAAGTGCAAGGCAAGCTCTCTTATAGGGGTAGTCGGCACCCCATGGCTTTTAATCTATTTGAAAACTTGTCAACATTGTATAAAGGATCTCCTATCTCATGTAGCTGAGCACTAGCGACGGATACAAATAAAGACCAATATGCGGACTTAAACAAAGCGGTTATATAAGATATTAGCCCGTTAGCCGACATTATGGGTAGGAATGGAATCCGATAGTGAGGTAATTAATCTGCGGGCAAGGTGTTAAGCAGATTGGTCAAGCGCGGTCTTGTTTTGCGTGGCAGATAGGCGACGAAGTAATAAAATACCAATCAAACATGTACATAGCTAAAGAGATAGCCAAAGGCCAGGTAACTGACCAGTCAAATGAAAAATTGTTTAGGTAGACAGGTAGTCGACAGCCAGCGATTTAGTTAAGAGTCCAGAGTAACCAGACGATAATTGATAAGTAATTCGAACATCGATGGAAGAACCACCACTGCCAGTGTAGGGCCTTAAATAAGAAAATTGAACAACTATTACAGTTTTGTTTGTTTTCTGTTAGTCAAGTTGTAGAGGATTCATATATATAATCATCAACAAAAGCGAAAAAAAGAGGGCAAGCTTTAGTGCAGGCATATGAAAAAAACCTTAACGATGGTCTCGATAATGTATAAAGAAAATTAATAGACCAAAAAAACGAAAACGAAAAAGCAAGCTAGAGGTCTCCAGTACCTTTGCATGATCATCTCTATACACACAAATCTATCTTTTGTACACATATAAATTGTGTACACGAAATAAAAAATCAACTTCCCACATTATTATGCCATGTTTTTTTTGTGTTTTTAAGATGTACTTACGTACTCTTCTCTTTTGGAATCAACTAACTAATGCATATTGTTACATACATAAAAGTCGGAAAAAATTCCCATTGGTATTTAATTTTTGGGCTCCAAGTTAACATAACAAAATGTATATACAAATGAAAATATATGTACGACGATATGATATAAGAGGTGGTGTAGAGTTTAATATTAAAAAAGAAGAAGGGTGCGCGCGCAACACTAGCTGCATTCGAACATACAAAAACCGAAGATTTAATGTGCATGCGAAAAAATCTTAGACTTTATTTGGCAAAAAAGCAACAAAAAAAGAGAAAAAAAGTCTAAACTTCAATCATAGCTCTTGCCTTTGTCAGAGACAATCTTTTAAGCTGCAGTCAAAGTTGAGGTTGATTTTTATACCCATCACCGAAGGATGACGGGTATATTCCGTTTGTCAAAATGTTTGCAACGTCCAGAAGGGGGCTTTAGCTTCCCCCAAAAAGTATATATATACGAATTCTTCAGCATCATTAATTTCTAAACCGATTTAAGCGTGTCCATCCGTCCCTCTGCCCAACTATGTAATATCTTGGAAAACGAGCAAGAAAAAGAATAAGCTGCAACGCCCACACGCCTAGGCAGCAAAAACTTTTATTTTGAAAATAGAAAATAGAAAAACTCAATCGCATCCACTCCACATTATAGCGCATGAAAATTTAATTCTTTTAGTGTTTTTGTCTTTTTTTAGGATAACGATGATGGGTACAAAAGATTTGGTCACGACCGAATATGATTTTCGTACTTGTTATTTCTATGCTTTCATATAGCGGCATCTTCATGTACACAAACACATTTACACACACATTTCTGTGCATAAGCTTTCTTTAGCTGTCTATCGATTATTGCATTTAATGACTTTTGCCTTGGCTGAAGACGACTTTGCGGAATTTTTGCCTAAAGTTAAGTAGAAGTAAGTTTTTTTTCTTGCTGTTTGTTTATAGGTTTTTTTTAGCGAACATTCCATTTGAAATATTGTCGCCAATCATGTCACATATGTATAATCTTTTTTTAAACCTATTAAGCATGCGTTGTGGATATGCTAATTTTGTCACTTCATTTGTAACTGTAAAAAATGTAAATTGAAATCTTTGGGAAATTTGGTTTAGCTAAAGATATCGTAAACATTTTGGTTAGTCTGTCTGCACAACGAACTACAGTAGATTAGTATCTAAAGCCCGATAGCACCGCATTATTTACTCAATTTAGATTTCATTGCATTTGTTATATGTCCGTTGGGTGGGTGTTAGGTAAACAAAATTCCTCGTAGAACCGTATAAAATTTGCTCTTTCTTGTTGTTGTCTTGTTATCGCATATTTGTCGGCAATCATTGCTATGCTTAAAGATGTCCAAATTTTTTTAGTACATAATTGCTTTAAGTGTAATTTGCGGTAAACTCTGTAGGGATGTAATTCATTTGAAAAAATTATTAATAAAATTTGATAACCACAACGAATGAATGAAACGGTGTCGCTCTAATGAGTTAACACAACTGACAAAATATATACCTACCGGGGAAGCTGTTAAAATGTTATGCAATTTCAATCTTTTCACACATTTCCTACACACATAAACTAAGGCAATATCAATCAATCAATTTTCACATTGTCGCGGTATGAGTGAGTTTAAGTGAATTTACTAAATTGATCAATTATTTTTCAATATCTCGGAGTTGTTTGCCATTCTCTTTACGAATTCCCCTATTGACCAATGCAAATGCGAATTTTCATTTACATAGAATTAATAAAAATTTTTTCTTTATTTATTATCCATATTCCTGTCATGCTGTATTTAAAAATATGTTACATTATAAGACAAAAAAAGGCAAAAGTCCAAAAAGTCATATATAATATGCTCGATAGTGACACGATTCGTGCATTATGTATGTTTTGCTTTGTCAACTTGAAGAAAAGTTCTATTTAATTTCGAAAGAGAAAGGGTACAATTGGTCTTTTAATTCCCCGGTCCAGCCATAAGCGTCAATGGATTATAAAAATTCTTAATCTAAATTCTTAACCACAAACTTACTTATGTCTTAATATAAGATCGTTCAACTCTCACTAGAGGGAAAGCTGCGATAAGTTCAACCAGCTATAATACAAAGTATGCTCAGTTCATACGAATTTTCTGCTATTGTAACTGGTTCTTATTGAACTTTATTAAATTCAAGTTAAGAGAAATTGTGAGGTCCTGCTATTCTTAAAAATTTGTATATTAATCGAAATCAGTTAGTTTTATAAAGAGCTAAGCACACATTTAAAGAAACAGACAGATGGGTAAATTTAGTAAGCTGGTTAGCTTAGGTGACTTTAAGAAGGACTCCTTTACACCAATCATTATGTTATGTTAAGACATCGTGCATCCTTAGACAATTTTGTCAAATTAACGAACTCTGCACAACTCATATTTTAGTTGCTTTGTGTTTTTTTACAGTCACCACGGCATTGTTTGTTAATCAATTGAAAATATTATTAATTGTGAACCAAGTAATAGAATTAAAATGTCATCTCAATTTGGATCACTTTTCATGCGTTGAATGCGAAATATTATTTTCATTTGGAATAACGAACGTCTAACTTGAAGCTGTATGTGTAAGCAGGAAACTCTTGTTGAGGAGCAATGTAAAGATTACCTAAGAGAACCTCAAATAAACGTTAATCTGTTTATCTATCCATGTACTCTGTTCCGACTCTGTTCAGACTCTTGCTGAGCAGCAATGTATAGATTTCCTGAGAGAACCTCAAATGAACTTTAGTCTATTTATCAATCCGTGTCGTCTGTTCCGCAGACTTCATACAATCATGCTCGGTTGTCAGTTTTTTTTTTTGGAATGTCTGATGTCGCTAAATGAAGAAAAACGAAGAAACTTGGCAGATGTAATATTAATTTATTTCTGCTGGTCAAAGATATGACTGCGATCTTGCAAACCTGTTGTAAATATTGAAAAACTGAAGGGAAGTTTCAAAAAAACGAAAATTTCAATATATTGTTATCAAGTACCGCTAGCTAGTTCAAATTCAGGACAGTTGTTGTCAGGGTTCAATACTTTATGGTACGCCCGAGCGAACAAAAAATTCGGCAGAATTTAAAGCAATGCCAACGCGTTCCCACATTTTCTATCCCAGCCGATCAAATCCTCTTTCCAAACACTGATGAGGATGAACAACAATGTGTAAATTTTTCTGGAATTCTCGTGATATGCGAGGTAAACTATTTTCACTATTTTTCTTTCACCGATGGCCGGCTTTGAAAGTAATGCAATATCAAGCTGGCAGATAAGCGCGTAATAGGGTTAAACAATGTCTCAATTAAACATGCCTTTTTGATAATTTCCAATATATAATAGTTTCGTTATTATTATGTTTGTACTTCAGTGTGCAGCAATAGGGTTTGAAAATTCACTTGATATCTTCGAATCGAATCTAATTGCCATGCTTTACGGTTAAGTAGGATGCATATCTGTAAAGATGTGAATTTATATGATGAAATATGATTTGAGAAAATAATTTAATTAAAATAAAGTGAATGAAGTTGACGTGAATTGGTTTGCTAACTAAAGTGAAGTCATTAAAAAGTTTGATTTAAAATTAAAAAAAAACACAAAAAAAAAAAAGAAAAAATCTCTGCGCCTCTGCACAGGCTTAAAATGTGCATGTAAATAAATAATTATTTAACAATGGCTAATGACAAGCATCTATTTTATGCATGCACATAAAGTTGAATTGAATGTGTGTCTTAAAGTTTTCTATTACATTTAAAAATTAAGCTTTTACACGAAAACGTAAAACGTATAAGTAAAGTATAAGTATACAAACAACAAAGAAGTAAGGGAATGAAATTCGCATATGCTAGCGTAGCAGACAATTATGAATGACATTAACCTGCATACGATTCCTTTTTATCGTTCGACAATATTTTGAACTTTATTGAACCTTAAATCGTGATAATTTGCCCCAACGATGAAAAGAAATCTTAACAAAAACCATTTTTGAATTTTCTTCTTCTTATTTTTGTTAAAGTAATCAACTAAATGGTTAATATGTTAAAAGCCAACATAACATGTAAGCAATTTCGGGAAAAATTATATTAACTTTTTCTTTTTTTTTTTTTTTTCAGAATTCATTAACAAGTACAACCCCGATATTAGAAGAAGATATCGTAAACAGCTTTTAAACTTCATTATTACATCATTAAAGTTAAGATATTTTCTTTGTACATAATTCTCATTTTCAGATTACTAACCAGCATCTATACAAGACATTCGGGTAATGTGTGCACACAGCATTAAATATCAATAAGCGCGACATCAGTGCTATGCACAGTCAATGGTACGTACGGCTTATGAACTATCGATGCTACATAGCCACAAATGAGCTTTAAAAATTAATATAATTTATCATTTGTTTATATAATTTAATAATTTATACTTTGTGAGTGTGTGTGTCTTTTCTCTCCAAGTAGTTTTGCATATACGTTTTCCAACTTACATCGGCTTACAAAGCCTTTCCGTTCTTCTACAGAAAATATGCAAAGTTTCGTGAATGATTGACTACGTTGTGAAAACTAAAGTCATCTCCCATTATAATCCTTCATCTAGGCTTAAACCTAGATGTAGTTAACTACATATTACTTGTTATATTGGAGTTAATTGTCGAAAACGGTGACAGGAAGAGTGCAGGAATGCGAACAGAAGTCAACTTTGTTTCGAAAGCAACTCAAATTTGAAACTTATACCGTGACATGGTTGTTTTCTTCTTTTTCTTCCACTGGCCGTCGGCATAATCATACAGGCCCATCACTAATCTAAGCTTCGTAGACTATCGTGATCTGCCTCGGCACAATTTTTTGCTCTGGAATACTAGCTCGAGGTGTTCCCTAGACCGAGACGGAATACGAAACTATAGCATAGTCTAAGTGTACTCCGTAAAATATTATAAGTGATATCAATGTAATGCATTAGAGTCCTGGACTAAAGAGTAGGAAAGTGGTACACATATAGGGTACGTCCTCTGAACGATTGGTCATATAGAAAAGAAAAAAAAAATGTGGATGGCATCGTCTAACAACCATGAACTTACATCAGTAAGAGCCTCCCGTAAATACAATAGTTACCGGTGGAGTATTTTATGTTTTTCAGAATAAAATAACTTTTAGGGAAAATGAAAAAAAAATATAATTTTCCTTAGCTTAAGTCTTGGTAAGATCATCGGATAAAAGATATTCTTAACTAAAAGTCCGTTTTCATCGTAATTTTGCTTTTAGTATATTTGTGCGACTTAGGTCCAGTTTTAAAATTATTCTGTAGATGGTGTTCTGAAGATATTTATATACACAGGTTCAACTTTTTTCCTTCTTTTTATATATGATAAGAATCCACAACACAGGGAACAGAGAGGTAGGCAGACAGATCATTATGGAAACGATTTGGAATCTTATTCTATAAATAAGTATATAAGTAAGTAGTCTATACACTATAAACGGTGAGTAAGAAAACGACTCCTCTAGTTCTTCCTTTCGGTCCCAAGTACGAAAACCTGTCTGTCTTGCGAGCTTCGAGAGGAGAATTGTTCTCCTTTACGAGAATTGGTTTTTTTATATCTTCTATTAGTAGTAACGTGTTTGCATATGCATGTTATGTTTTAGATTTCTCTGTTTACAACAGTAGCAGCAGACTGATATCCGTTCATGAAAAGTAATTTATTAAAAGCCAAATAACTGATGAATATGCAAAAATTTGGTCTTAACCGTATAAAATATTTTTCTTGTGTTTTGTTATCTGAAACAATCGATTTTGTAAATTGCAGACATTAATCACTACTAGTCCGTACTGTACAAACTTAAACTTTATAATGTTCTCTATGTTTTTATGACCAGGATGAGGGTATATTCATTTTGTCAAAGCGTTTGTAACGCCCAGAAGTAAGCATCAGAGACCCCACAAATTATATATATTCTTGACCAGTATCAAATTCTAAATCGATTTAAACATGTCCGTCGGTCCCTCTATGCAACGTCTGTTGTAAACATTCTGTTGGCCGTAAAAATGAAGTTATCGACGTCAATTTGACAGAAACATTGGAAGTTCTTCCACGCAGCTTAGTATTGAAAATAGTCCAAATCGAATGAAGGGCGCGCCTACAGTACCACACCTTCCATTTTTCAAAGGGAATAAAAAATTCTTTTTTTGCTCACTACCCATAAACTACAACAGATGAATTTGCAAAAGTATGAACGTTAATTATATGGGCGGTGGTGTAGTACCTATACGAAAACCGGAAGAACTTACCACACATGCCTAATATTATAGCGTGTCAAAGTTTAATTTTTTTAAAGTATACGTTTTATTGCCCAGTATCAAATCCGAAATGAACCTAAGCATGGCTCTCTCTTCGTCTGTCCATCCGTCTGTTTGCCCAACTGTGTAGTACATGTGGTAAACATATTCCGTTCGCAAAAATGAAAATATCGCCTGCAAATTTGCAAAAGACGCAAACCGGAACGCGTACACGCCTACAACGCCCACGCGCCCATGCAACGAAAAACCGTGAAAACGTTCGATTTCCCTGTTTTTTGCTCGTTACTCATATACAAATCTACAAACAGAAAAAATCAACCACGCCCACTCAATATTATAGGGTACAAAAATTTAGTTCTTTTGCTTTTTTTAGTCTTTTTTAGAGTAACGGTGATGAGTACAAAAGATTCGACCATGACCGAATATAATTTTGTTACTTGCTTACGCTGATTTTATTCTCTCTTCTACGTATATATATTTTCCCTGCAGTTAAATATAGATTTATATTTATTAAAAAAATGTACATTTTTGACATTTAAAATGTTTAAATGCTTCGAAGCTTAACATACTGTAGTAATATGGTCGGTTGGAAGAAGAAAATATTATTTGGGATTTTTTGTGCTGAAAAAGGTCTTCTTTTTTTTTAAATTAAATATATATATATATAATAATATAATAGGTGATTGCATGTATTTTGATCAGCGGCATCTCTTTCGGTGCAAATAATAAAGTAATGCGAATCCTCAATGTACGCAACAGTCACATTCGATCATTTTTACCTTCGTCTACATAAACTAGCACTTCTCCATTTACTATTATTGACTTATTCAGTGTATGTAGACGCTAATCATGGAACGCTCAAAATTGCATTTTCGATTCATTGCATTCATTGTTTTTGTTGTTTGATTTGAAGAAATCTACTGCGGAACCCATCAAACATTTTTGGAAGCTTATGATTATGTTCTACTATCGTATGTCAATTATGAGTTTTGCGGGTCGGTAATTGTAAGGTCAATGACAAAGAATAGCCTGGAAAACCCAAAAAGTTTGAAGAAAATAAAATGCAAGACTTATTGGACGAAATCTCTACACAAACTCTCAAAGAACTTTCGAAACGCTTAGCAGTTGATGAATCGACTATTACCAGACGTATACATGCGCTGGGGAAGATCCAAAAGGAGGGAAAATCAATACTATACTAAATGACTCAAAACGCCATTTCGAATCGTTTCACCATCGCGTTGTCATTGCTTCTCAGGCAAAAAAAGGAGAGTTCTCTATGGCGATGAAAAGTGTGTCTACTATGACAATCCCATGCGCAAGAGGTCATGGGTTAGTCCAGGAGAGCCATCCACATCGACACCGAAGCGGAATATTCACGACCATTAAGTTTTGCTATGCATATGGTGGAATCAGCAAGGTGTAGTATGTTAGGAAGTGCGAAAGCCGAATGGAACTGTCGCTGCAGATGTCCACTGACGTCAATTGAACAAACTGATCGACTTTTTGTTGCAAAGAAGAACAGCAACGGCGGTTAACAGACGCAAAATCATGTTCTTGAATGGCTCGGCTACACGTTCCAAGAGTCGTCAAGGACACACTGTTACAAGTCAAATGGGAAGTTCTACTGAACCCAGGTGCTCAACCAGACATACTACCTTCTGACTAGCGTCTGTTCAGATCGATGCACCGGTGGTGGTTTCGAACTCCTGAAGAAATGCGAAAATGGGTCGATGGGTGAATCGCTGCCAAACCAATTCCGCAGTTTCCACAAAGTAACACCATGTTGCCAGAGAGATGAGAAAAAGTTGTGTGTACATATTGTATCAAGTGAAAAAATTATCAAAATACATGAAAGCACCTGTATATATATATACATGCACATCTCTAAATGAAGATGATGATCACGGCTATTACGATTATTAAGCAGTTACGTTGATTGTTTGCAAAAATTTTTATAGAGTGTTAAGGAAAAACTTGTCTTAAAAATTGCGAACGGGGGAAAGGTTTGTGTTTGTTGGGAACTAGGTACTTTAATATCCACCACACACGCCATTATTGCAACATGCTTAAGAGTTATTTATCCTGGAAAATTATTATCTTGTGTGCACCTAGTCTTCTTCTTTCTTCCTACATTAAGTTTTGCTGAAGATGGAATTTTTAAAAAAAAATTTTTACTGACTCAACAGATGCTCTGGTCGTTTTAGAATACGAAAAAACAAACTGTTATTTTGAAATTTTCAGATCTCTCCCAAGCACTCAGAAAAGATTGCCTCTGTTAAATGAATTCCTGCTGGGAAGTTGTAGCGTTAATTTCTCACTTCTCTAACTAGCTGATGGATGGATGTCTTTAGAAAGAGTTTTTCTTTCTTTTAATATGACCAATCACCTAGGGGATGTCCCCGATGAATGCAGCACGTGGTGGTGGTCAAAAAGAAGTGTGGAAAGAGAAACAGGTAGGAAGTGGTCGCAACCTAGTCAATGTCTGCCCAATCGGAAAGTATGAGGCCTGCATCGCTTGAACACTCACCAACATTACGAGAATGTCAATTAATTTTGTATTTTTGTACATAAATCTTTAAGATAAACTACGTATCTATGCAAACATCATATAAAAGTCATAAATGAAAAGTTTTTTATGACTGACTACCTTAAGTGTGTCTCGGTGATTCTTTGAGCTTATGATTGTTTACACACCTAAAATACCCTTTCGTCAGTTCGTTCTAGTGTGTGACATCGATGAATTGAAGCGGGCAACCCTTGTTAGGTAATGTCATGTGCTTGATTTGTTTGAACCTCTTCAACTCTTAGATGGTAATAAAATACAAAGTGCACTTAAGAAGATATTATCAGCGAACGATTGGCAATCCTTTTTTGCAAAGGCAAGATGGTTTCATGATAGAAAATGTCATTACAAATATTTTCGGTTGATTGGAGGATTGTTCAACTTGAGTTTGAACAATTAAAATAAATCATAGCCTTGTAGGTTAACTTTAAAATTTGGTGGCATTATTAGTAGAAAAGCTGATTACAAGTTTTGCAAATTTGTTAAAGGAACGCTTTTCATGTATTTAATTTAAGTAAGAAACTTTTTAAAATGTAATGTTTTCATTTTAAATACTTAAGCATTTGTTTTGTCATTGCAACGGATATTAAATAATCTAAAAAGTATTAAGCCTAAGCAGGATCGAACTCATACATTTTACTTATTTCTTTGGGTGCCTACTTTTACGCATTGAAATGTCATACAAAGTAAAGCTAACTCAGTTTGTTCGCAGGCTCAACATTTTTTAGACAATCTTATATTTAACAATAACTCGGAAATGCACCAACGCAATGTGGTTTATGTTGTGCTTACTAAGGCAGGCAGCTTGACATAACATTAATGACTATTTCTGGTATTTACGTAGTCATCGCTGTCGCTGCCGCCATCGCTGCTGTTGTTATTGCTGTAAAATCCTCAAACACATTAACACTACACTACGCCAACAAAAAAATTGCCGTTCGCTGTTTTTAAATAAACAACATTCTCAATGATTTTCCAACACTTCTCAGCCATTTATATAGAAAAAAAAGCAAAAAAATTGAAGTCTCACTAGACGAACGAAGAGCCTCTATACAAAAGTTAAGCAAACAAATTTGCCATGAGGTAGTCACAGATAGATGACGACAAATGCGGGTGTGTACGAATTCCCACACTGGCAATAAAATAGGTAAGTATTGTGTGTTTATTCAAAATAGCTAACATTCCCAGCGACATAGGTTCATATCAAATAAGTATTATATGTGCGCTAGAAATCCGTACAGCTGGAAGTTAAGAGACATAAAAACACACTCACCTACTTTGATCTTAGTAGCTAACTTCAGCTAGCTACATATAGTGGCGGCTTTTCACACAAGTGATATACTCTGTCTTATGTATTCAGCCCGAGATGTGCAGAGTAATTTTCATGAGAAATGCATAATGCACACCATACCGTATGCAGGCATACGTTTGACGATGTTGTAAAAGTAAATAAATAGCTTTTCGAAAAATTTGAAGATGCTTCAACGCATCGTGCCGGCAGACAAAAGTGTACTTTTTTTCCGCTTTTTTTTTTATTTGACCCAAAACTTTATTCATTCGTTTCTCATAAAGCACGAATACGTTCGAGATCACTTGTTTTCATGTTATACCGTATAGCTGCTGGGCAAATAGTATGCGCCATAATACTTTTGCACACTAAAGACATTTTCTACGGCCTCTAGGATGCTTGTTTGCTTGTTTGTTATTGTTGGGTGTTTGTTTGGTTGCTTAGTTACTTAGTTACTTAGTTAGTTAGCGTATGACGGTGTGGTGTAGTCTGCATTATGCGGTTAAAATGTGTCGCTATTTCACGTTTCTTATCTATTTGTCTAAACATATATAAAGCACAGCACGGGCAGCAGCAAGTCTTGCAAGGAGACAAACAAACAGACAGACAGACAGACAGACAGAAACAGGCAGGCCAACCAAGAAAAACAAGCTCTTAACCAAAAATAAAACATAATCGGCATTGTTATGGCATAACCAGCCCTGTTTTTTACATATCTTGTTGTTGTTGTTGTTGTTGTTTGTTATAGTGGTGTTGGTGTTATTAAAACAGATGATGATGTAATTTTGGCAAATACTTCTCAATTTCTCTCCTCACTCTGTTCACACTTTACTTTAGTGCTTTAGGGAGCACACGAAGCAATTCTTAAGAAAACTTGCTGCTAACTATTATTGTAAACCACTCTCGAATATGCTCGATTTCTCATTGCATGCTATTTGTGGGTGAGATTTATATGTTTAGTCACTGGTACTTGACTGGTTATTATCAAATGTTTGTGTGGCCTTTTGCTACACTATTGTGGCTCATCTTCGAATAATCTTAAATATATATATTGAGTAAACAGTGGAACGTGATTATATAAAAAGGGATTAAAACAAATATTGTGACATTTTTGTGCTTATGATACTTTTACATATCCTCTAAATATATATATATATATATATAATCCGTTCAATGTTATTTAACTGGGACAATCGTCCCAGCAAAGTAGTTTTCCGACATTTGGAGTCTCATCGTTTCAATGAGCTTCTGAATAAATGCGTTCTGATTAAAATGGAATCCGTTATAAACTCTCTATTTCTGATCGTTGTCTCTTATTACGAATTATAATGAAAATGTGTGGTAAACGTCCGCATTCTATTTCAGCTTATTCAGCTTTCAGAAATTGAAAATCAAACTCCGCAAGGGCATATGGGTTATGGGTCAGGAACCTCGTACTTTCGGCTCCTTAAAAACCATTCAGTGTTCCTAATGAAACGCCTATTGTTCAGGGATTTATACGCGATAGAAAAAACTTATATTTTTTAAAATCTTTTTGATGGCGTTTTTTTATTTCTCTCAAAAACGCCTGTCTAGATCTTCTTAACGAGATTAATATATCGTAAAAGATGTTTTCGTTTCCTCGCTTCTTCCTCCCTCTTCAACAAGACCATCGCTTTTGGGGACACATTAAGCCTTCTTAACGAAATCATATCCGACATTCAACTTTTCTCAGTTTTTCCAAAACCAGAAATGCTCACCATTAGAAGTTCATTCGTTGAGAACAAGACTAAAGCCACATGACGACACTTGTGCGAGCCACGCTTCAAATATTCGTCAGCCAGTTTTGCTTATTTGTATAATGGAAAGTGTGGTCCTTTTATCTCTGAGAAGCGATTTTCTTCTTTGACATAATTAAAGATCGATGTATTATTATGGGTCTGATGGTCATTTGGCTTTAAGTTTTACTTCAGTTCGCCTGATCTGGCCCAAGCTTCTGTATTATTTGCGACATGATTTTAACAATCACTTACTATTTCTATAACATTTTCCTTTTTGTCAATTTTTAAGCGTCACGGAAATGAACGAAACATCAGAAGCAACTGCAATAAACGTGACAACATAACCTCAAAAGATGCAAACAAGAAAGGAGACTCTCATTACGTTAAGTTGCCCTTTAAGCTTTTCTTTAAACAATTCGAAATCATGTTTCTGAAGTAAGTCGACATCTTTCATATCATAAAGTGAAATTCATTTGAAGGAAAGAAGAAATGAAAATCTTCACACTCTGATGTTTAGCAGTATTATTATATGCAGACGCCTTAAGTATGTATTGCTGCGAAGGTTAGAAGAAGAAGAAGAAGAATAAGCGATACCAAAAAAAGTTGAAAAGTTTTCATTTATAATTCTTTCTAATCGAAACACATTTTCTCAGTGTAAGAACATGTAAAGTTTTAGCATTGCATTCAACCGAACTACATAAGCATTCGTAACAAAGAGTAATAAAATATGGAAATAAGCAGAGGTTTCGAGATCTTATGTCGTATGCAAATGCAATGAAAAATACTCGCAGTAGAGTAGCAACACCTTGTTCATATAAATTTATGCTGGTGAGGCGTACATGTGAATGTATTATTTTACGACAAATCGTCTTTGCTAAATACATATAACCTCATATAATATGGAAGACGACTATGGGCGATGATGCGACTGCCTTCGCCTGCGAATACATGTTGTGCATGTATGCAGCGAACACATTTCCAATTTTATATAGTCGTTATTCGTTATGCTGCTATGCTTCTTAGTGTTTGTGTTAATCATGACGATGATGGTGATGATGATGATAATGATGATGATGATGATGATGATGATGATGATGTCTTCTCCGTGATAATGATGAAGATGATGGGCTTTAGTGGTTTTCCTTTCGCTTTCAAAAGTTCATTTCGCTTCGACTACGTTAACCAACAAGTCGTCTATCGCGCATCGTTGTGCGTCTGCAACGCGGGTAAAGAGTTTTACGGTTTAATTTTCTTATGTTTTGTGGTCTAACTTCTAACCAAAAAAAAACTTGCTTAGCGCTAAACTAACAGCGTATCGCTGAACATTCTAAACAGATTTTCCATTTTAATTATATTACTTTTTCCTTTGTGGTGGTGTCTTTAGTGCTCAGTTGCTCTATGTATTTGCGCTACACATATATACGCAATAATTTCCATTTAAGAAAAAAACAAAAAACATTTTTTTTTTGGTGGAATTTCCACACGAGTGCATAAGTAATACTTGAGAATTTTTTTTTTTTGCAATATTATGTGATTCAAGCAACAATTTTATCGAACATAAATAAAACAAAACGCATGTAAGAAGAGGAAGAGCAAATAAACAAATGAAAAACAAAAAAAGAATATTTTGTTGTTAAGGAAAAAAAAAAATTATTTTGTATTGTGCGTATATGCTCCAAGAAAGTGTGCTTTAACTGTGTGTTATTCTCTTTCAGTTAACAATTTTTAAACTTGGATTATATTTATATTGATTGGATTACCTCTCATAAAACATTGGATATCGCTAAAACAACTGGGATTACTTTCGTAAATTATTCATCATCATGGCAATTAAATTATCTAATTGCGTGTATTTTTGTGGTAAGCAAATAAATAAATAATAAGAGAAGCTAGAATTTCAGGATGTTTATATCCATCACTGAAGGACGAGGGATATAATCATTTTGTCAGATGAATGCTTTGTCGCACAAAAGGAAGCGTTAGAGACCCCAGCAAAAATATATATATTCTTGACCAGTACCAAGTTCTAAATCGATTTAAGCATGTCCGTCTGTCCCTCTATGTAATGTCTGTTGTAAACATTCTCCTGGCCGCAAAAATGAAACTACTGACTTCAAATATGGCAGAAACATTGGAAATTGTTGCACGCAGGTTGCTATTGAAAATGAGTCAAATCGGCCGAAGGACACGACCACAGCGCCTGAGAACATATCTGTTCTTCAAAAAGAATAAAAAATTCGTTTTTTACTCGTTACTCATAAACTATAGCAGATAAATGTACAAAAATTTTAAAGCCCATTCTGTGGGCGGTGCTGTAGCGCTCGTAGAGAAATGGAAAGAATTGATTACGCCTACCCAATATTATAGTACATCATAAAGTATATAAATTCTTGGTCAGTTTCAAATTTGGAATGCACCTAAACATGTACGTCCGTCTTGTTGCGCAACTGTCTCCCATTAACGAAAATGAAGATATCGCCTACAAATTAGCAAAAGAATTTGGAAGTGATCTAAACTTTTCCAATGACACGCCTACAATTCCCGCATGCTTACACGGCAAAAACTTTTATTGTAAAAATAAAAAAAACTAGTTGCGTCCACTCATACTATAGAGCACGAAAATTTAGTTATTTTTTCTCATTTTGCTCATCTTTTTTAGAACAACTGTGATGGGTATAAAAGATTCGTTCACGACCGAATAAAATTTTCTTACTTGTTTGGCTTAAATATATTATTTTCATTATGACTACACACTACGCATACATTAACTTACGTTAGAGGGGAGGGTAAACTTTATTAAAAGAAAAACGGGCTCTTGCAAAGATCACAGCAAAGGCTTAAGAATCTCTACTCTCTAGATTGGCTCTCTACTGACTAGATTGGCTCTATCATTTTGGCGTCATCCATGACTTTTCACAAATTTTTTCTCCTTTTCTTGAGATGAAGACATATTTGTCAACAGTGTCCGACAAAGTTATTGACGAATTTGGAATGTTTGGAAAGGGCCGGCTTTAACTATTTCTAAAAAATATAACTTCATTTTCCGATGACTCAGAAATTTGGTCCTTCCTGAAACAAACCGGAAGAAAGGATTCCGTTTTAAACGGAGAAGATGTACTAATTTTCTTTTAGGAGCGATATTCTAAATCAATTCATTCTACGTCTAGGATAACGTTAAAGTTCGAAAAATTTCGACAGAAATTTGAAAATGAAACCAAAAATGGGAAGATTAAAAACAAACTCGTATTTATGACTGCGATCAATAGATATTAAGATAAGATTTTATATAAAAGTATATTACTTACCGTAACATTTGGAAATCGTATGTTTCCTTGATCCAAATTCAATTTGACTTAACCTCAATCTGTTTGCCTGTTTGTATGCTCGCCGGCCTCCTTTTGCAGCCATCTGTTGTTGTTCACATCTTGTCACAAAAACTGTAATAAAAAATTGAATTTTAAAAATAAAAAAGTTCTTGATTGTTCGACATAAATCAAGTAATAGCAAGGTAATAGCAAGGTACTATTCTTCATATTTGTATATACAGATATTGATAAAATGTTTAGTACGTAATATTAAGTGTTTTGTAACCATATTGTCTCTCTCTGTAGGAAATTGCTCGTAAGCCCTTCAAAACAACTCAGAAATATACAAAACACAAAAGACAGTAACTTGCTATTCTTAAGGAGATTTAAAAATGGGAGGATGACTGATACGCCCATTAAAAATAATAATTTTTAATACATTAGCTTGGACGTTCGGAATGTCGGAATATCTACGAGCAAAAAATTATTAAAAAATGCTAAAGAGATTTATAAATCTTTTCATTTTTATTTATAAAATAAAAATTTTCAAAATAAAGATTAAAAGAAAAATTACAAGTTCGACTTGCTATACTTACTAAGCCCAGCTTTTGATAAACATGTCGCGAAGCAATCAGTAAATGTTTGTACTTTCATGCAATATCCTTAGTAGTAGATGTATGCGGCCAATTTCAAGCAACTGCTTGTATAACAGTAGCTCCGACTTTTTTACATTTCTTTTGGATTTCTGTTCATTTTTGCCGTCTCATGCAAAAGAATTTTCCTTACATTCGACGACGTACTTGTCCCCTAAGTTCCCAAATAAAAACGATTTCAGTCAGCCACACGACAATTACATACGCACTTTGTTTCTTCTCATGGCTGCTTTGTAAGGGATAGCATCACCTCGCGTTCTGAACCAACGAAAAGATTTATTCATATCCGGCATCATACGAGTGAAAACAAAACATAGATGTCCGGAATAAAAGCAATAGTACTTTGCGGAAAGACTAATGAATGATATTTTTTTTCATGGTCTCGAAAATTCTTCATGTATTTTGGTAACTGACGCAACTGAAGTTTAAGGGTAACTAGAAGAAGGAAAGACTGCACGAAATTTTTTTTGCAAATTTTTCGTTCCGAGGTCGAATTCTTCAGCGCGATTTTCTAATATCTTACGAACCCGGTTTGAACATATCTCCGCTAGCGAGTTTTTTCTCTCAAACGTTTTCCCGAAAATATAAATTGTTCGCTTTGTGATCGCGTTGTTTGTACGCAGAATTATGCAGAATTAATACGTGTCGTTTAATCGAATATTTCCCAACAATGAATTTTTCGCCTTTTTATTCGATATTTTAGTCCACTCTGCCCATTGAAGGTTTAAAGCAGTTGAAGAAACGGATGTCCAAGAAGGCATCAATTTTCACGTAAAGTATTTAAAAGAATAGGTTTCGATTAAGTTATGGCTTTTAAAAACTTCAATGGTCTATGCCCATGACTCCAAAAACAAGTTTGATGTCTCGAGAATTGAAGACAAGAGATATCGAATAAGTTTTTCTGCTACATGCTGCTTCAAAGAGCTTAAAGAATAATTTACATGGCGTTACTCAACGCCTAGGTGAAAAATATATATAGTCTTAGCCCCGTTTAGCACGCATGACATATCCTGCTTGAGAATACCAACAGAATGCCATCAGCGAATAAGCGAAATATAATGCATATCTCCTTGAACCTATTCAAAGAATTCATAGGCGGATAATATAAAAAGTAATTAACAGATTTTGACATTGGGTTGGAGAAAAGCCGACTAACATTTGCAAAAAAATATAATGAAATGATTTCTCTCCGCTGTCCAACCAATAGAAGGAATGCCGTAATTAAGAGATGGAAAGCTTTTACCACATCTACTGCCAGTATTTTCCCTTCTTCTTACTATTATTCATTTCAGTTGCTTGAACTTTCATCCCTGAACCAAATCATAAATCGTAAATAGTTGTGGATAGATATGGGAAATAAGTACTAAGCAGAAAGGATGAAAGGAAAAAATCATGCAAATCTTTTCATAAACAATTAATATAAAAACAAAAAACGCTAAATGAATGCTAAGTGAATTGAATGTGAATTGGCATAGACGATGTACTAAAGATATACTAAATATGTCCTATGATAAATCGGTGATTTTTGTAAATTGACAGATATGGCTGGAAATGATCGAAAAAGTGGTGAGGTTAGGTATCTTCTAGTCTTAAATTAGCTAAAAAGAAAACTTATCGTATATAAGAAGTTTTACGTGTTTTTTTTTTTTTCTGTTAATTTTGTCGGTAATTCTATACGTGTACAAGATTGCGTAATTTAACCACATATATGTGCTTATGTATATCATAAGTAGCTAAAGGTTGAAAACATTAATATTTTATGGATTTAAAAAAAAAAAATTATTAAATTCTTTTTTCAAATGCACCGCAGAGCATCTTATTATTATTATGTTTACTTATATTGAAAAAAAAAAAAAAAGTCAATTAAATGTTAATTTACTTAGTATTATATTTTGCCACACTTATCAAGCAAGTACCGAGCAGACTTGTGGTTTATTGTAATGTGAGATGATTATCATTATCAGCAATATGATGAAATTGCAAAAAAAAGGTTATTCGGCTAGTTTTTGCTTTGTTTTTTTAACCATTCATTCATATTCATATTCACATTATTTGCACTTTTGTAGTTCAAAACATATTTGATTTTTTTAAGAAGTAAACCTACGTCCTGTCTTAGGTAACACTAAATATTAGAAAGAAAAAAAATGAAATGTTTTGGTTTGTTTTGAAATGAATCTCAAGTGTTGAGCTTTCTAGGTCAACATCTTTGGGAGCTTAATTACGTGGATTGCATGATTACATCGTGAACGTTTTCCCCACCATGCTGGGATGACGGTTATTCCCATGAATTATTATTAGATAGACATTATACTATAAAGTGGCCGACTTTGATTTCTTCGATCCTTTAGAATACAAACGTTGCGCTTGAGTAGTCGATGTCCTATTCATTCACTATCGAAGAACGATTTCAATAATTGTATAGTTAATGAAAATAATAAAATATTCACACGCTGAGTACTTCAGTATTCGTCTCCATATATTTGTGGCATTTAGTTTTTCAAAGAAAATATTTTTTTTTTACCTACTTAACGTAATCGCTCACCATTACCGAATGCAAACTTATGATTAACGTCATATTGTCGTTAATAAAAATTTAATGTTATATAATTTGCGTAAAATATTATTGCTATTAATCAAAAAAAATTATTTTATGAGTAAATTTATACATAGGCGCGTGAAACTGATGCGTGCGCCTTAATCTCTCAACATCGAGTAGTGAATTTTTTTTTTTTTTTTATGTTTCTAACGTTAAAATTCTAGTTTGTAGTAAAGCTCATAATTTTTGAAATACTACTAAACTGAAGCTTCACTATACATCAAGTGATTAACATTTATGTGGCTGTACCCTCATCACAGGGCGTTACACAGTGTAAGGTTTGACGAACGCCTACATTAAGTGCGTGCATATGCTACGGTGACTGGATAAAGTAAATATATGCTTAGGCTCAGTTTAACATTATTGAACTGAAAAGTTTTCTCACCATTTCGGAGGATCATAAATCGGTCAATGCAGACAAAAACTTATTATTCTACTCTTTCTCTTAACGCAGGACTTTTTAAAGCTTTAGCTCTTTAGAGTTTTTGGGCTTTAAATTTTTCGCTATTAAAAGTCTACTGTTAGTTAGCGAAATCGAACCAAAGTTAATCCGCACGACATGAGTTGATATCATATATGATATCGTATATGATATAGTATGTACAAGTCGAAGCTTTGGCAAGTGCCAATGAGTAATGCTTATTAAATCGACTACAATTCCGTCTACTTCTCTAAAATGTTTAATATTATTTGAATCTTAAGATCAAAATAATTATTATACTGTATATTAGCTAATAAGCAGTAGAAGAAAGCGGGCAGTAAGAGAACCTGGTTAAAAATTGTCTTGAGTGGTAATGCTGCACTGTGCAGTTTGTATCATTTTTTTTTTGTCGTCCTATACACTCTATTGCATAATAAATAAGATTCATAAGTTTTTTTGCGAGCGTCGCTTTTTGTACCTCAAAGACCAAATTTTTCGAGTTCGAAAAAACGTTTAACTAACATTAATGACAAAATTGTAAGTAATAATGGGCCCATAAAAAATATTTTTGAGTTTCAACCGGCATTAATAGAGGAAAAAAGATTTTGTCAGTCCCTGCTTCATTTTCTCTCTTTTTAATTGAATATATTCGCGTATTTTCTTTTCTTTATTGGCGACTGGAAATTTTTATGCTGCAAACACTGGATTGTTGTTGTTTTCAAAACATTAAAAAATTTGTTTTTTTAAATACCAAAACAAATTTCGTAAATAAATCCGAGATAACCACTCATAACTTTCTGCTGAAAAGATGAGATTATCACACATACGTACGTACAGAATTGCTAATGTATTTTCATTAGACTAATTAAATATTATTGCAGAAAAAAGAAGTGTTAAATAAATATTGCTATTAAACAATATGGGTTGCGGTAAAACTACAAGCAAAGTTTTCTCTTTCGATACGAGATAAAAACTGTTCGTTTACTTCGTTAATTGAAACATTTCTCATGGTTCTGCTTTTTCCGATTTCATCCGTTACGAATTTCTTTTCGATTCTATTTGTATTCTAATATCGAAAGCCGTTTTCCTTCGAACAACATCGTGCACTTTCTCGATAACTTTCAATTCTACGAATCGCGTAAACCTCTTTACTTTTTATGCAATAATTATGGTTGTTAATTGACGAATGGACAGACTATTGAATCTAGCAGTACCATTGAAGTGAAAAAAAAGAAGAAGAAAAAAGGGTCTAAAGTGGTTTTGAGTACATTAAAGCATGTATGAGTAGAAAACATCAGTTAAATAATTCTATTATTGATCATAAACAAACTGTTGAGAGATATTAATGCAAAATCGATGGATGTGCCTTTGTTTTATTCTCATGCATTTATATTTTGCCTTTTTCTTCTTGCCTCTTTCAATAGCGATCATTCTAACGATAGCCGCAATAACATTAGGACAACAAGAGTCATTCTTACGTAAACCATGGCCACAATACAGTCTGCATAATATGCCAAAAACACAATTCACATGTCACGACAAAATACTTGGAGGTTATTATGCAGATCCGGAGGCTCAATGTCAAATGTTTCATGTATGCGTTAAAGTTGCTGGAGTTGGGGTAAGCTATGTATGTACAAATTAACATAAGTGCGCATTAAACTAAAAAGAAAAGTTAAAACATTATTCTTGTATTTAAATTCGGTTTAGGTCGAATCGCTTAATACCCATCATCATCTTAATTGGTTTTTGAAATACTTATTATTTATTACCTTTCATAACCATCACTACCCTCCCTATATATGTTGCGTCATTGTAAGCCCTACTCAAAGCGATTTTTATTCATCACGTATTGAGCAAATGTTTGAACGTAATTTTTAGATGCTTTCAAGAAAAAACTTGAACTTTGCATTTTTGAAAAGCAGACAAATAAACGCATTCACTTGCGCCGATTAAGTTGCATCAGGTTGTGCAACATTAGCACACATTAATGAGATTATTATTGGTTATAAGTGTTTCATATAAAGGAAGGGATGGCATAACAACAATTTGTAAAAAATACATAAGCAAAAAAATGCTGTTAAGTGAATGTTAAATAGAAATAAAATGCATTTTTGAAATGCACATAAAGCGTTAGTTAACTTCTGGTCGTAATGTTACAGGCAGTTAGGAAGATAATACGAAGCTGGCCACTTGAGCTGATGTTCTGATTTATTAATTTTTTTTTTGCTTTACCGATTGTTAATAATAATTAAAATGCTTCTCAAGCCATTCACTGTAAAGTTGAATCGACAGCAACAAGAAATATTTATAAGCAGTGGCATAAATAAACGCTAGACTTACTTGCACTACTTGCATACTGCGTTGAATAGATTTTGAATGTCACACATATTCGCTGTAAACGACGACAGCATTGTACGTACATATTGAAAAGCTTGCGGGGTTTTCTTTGTTTTTTTTTTTTTTTTTTCTCAAGTCTTTTCTATCTTTCTATCCTATCAAGCTGTGCTTCTGCTATTAAATGTTAAAGTTTGTTAACCATATACACAGATGTGCAACTATGCAAAGATACTTTCATAGAATTATAGCACGAGTAGAAATAGAGACAATAACGACAATCGTTGTCGCGGCTTAACCACTCAACAGAAACTCTGGGATTGTAATGTTAACTGCATGAAAACGTCTTCAATACATGCGCAGCATTTGCGTGTTACTGCAGTTTTCAAGAGTTTCAAGTTTTTTTTTTTTCCTTTTGTTTAACAATTTTTAACAATCGACGAAGACGTCTGTAAACTGACCTTTAAAGCTACGTCTTACCGCACAAATGTTTTATATAAAAAAAAAAAACGAATGCCTGCAACAAGGACGGACATTTTGACGTTGTATTGAAGTTATCTTTATATTCATACGTATCGTAAATAAAGTTTAGAGAAACATATACAAACAACAAATTCCGTACATCGTATCGCAGCAATATTTTGTCGTTTAATGTTCTTTATTCGGTTTAAGATTTTTTTCCATTGCATTGTCAGCTATTATTGAGAACAAAATAAATTGTAACGTTTCGCTATGTTCTTGGGTTTTTTCTTTTCTTTTTTCTTGTTTCATTTGTTTGTTTTGTGTCCGCTTAAATTATTATTATTATTATTATTATTATTTAAAATCTTTCGTTAAACTCTGAGGCGCTGCTGTTTAATGGATTTTTGTTATTTTATATCTTGTTCTTGGTTGGTTCTCTTGTTTCATTTGTTTATATAGTTTCGCGAATTAACATATAATTAAGAATACTATACGGTAGTTGATAAAAAAAAGAAAAAAAAAAAAACAAGAATCTATAGCTCACTCTCTGTCTATTGCTTATTCTTAATTGCAATTACTGTCGTGTTGTTCGCGTTATTGCCGCCGTTCTCATTGATTCATTTACGAAATATCACAGTTCAGTGACGATGATTACATTTTAATGATGGTTCCGGTTTATTTGCCCTGTCGTTGTTTTACTCTGAATAATTTATCGTTCATTTTAATTCAATTAATTTAAAAATTATTGCAAATGTTGTATTTAGCAAGAGATTTTTTAATTGATTATAACTTTTTGCGTTTAATGAATGAAAAGAAGTAAGAAAAAAATGTTTAATTAAGTTTTTAGCATTTAACACAATATTGCGACAAGTCATGAATTGTTTGACAAGTCCAAACTTGATTAAAGCAAGTCACGTTTTCTTTGAAATTGTTTTCCTCTTTCTTCTTTTTTTCCATTTTTTTTTTTTTTCTAATTTAATTTCGTAATAACTTGTAGGAAACGATGACTGATTTGTTTTAAAAACTTATTCTATGATAGGCGTGTCAATTCGCTTCAAGTGCTAGCTCCTTTTATGTCAAACGGTGAATCAAGTGATATTGACTATGAGCGTTCATCGTAGAAAAAAAAAAAAGGAAAAGTTAAAGCAGATCGATCCTGTGGTGGTTATTAAGGAAAACAATTTCTTTTTATTAGGTCTTAACTTTACCCGAAAACCCCATGCCTACAAACGAAATGAATATGAAACAGAATCGCAATCGATTTATTGTAATTTTATATAAGGACGTTGATGTTTATAGTTTAGCTTGCAAGTTGATTGGTCTGTTACTGGAGTGTAACTGTCTTTTTATATATTTTTCCAGCTCTCAGAAAATTTTTTGCGGAGAGTTTGGCTCTTTTTCTGCTTCGCCGATTAAAATCCTGCACTTTTAAGTTTCTCTCGGTTTTCCTCAAGCTTAAATATAAATATTATGAACGATTTACTTTTCCTCAATATGTCCCCATACGCGTTAGCCTTTCTCTTTAGGGTGAGATCGATTCTCTTTGCTCTCCTAGTCCCTCCTTCCTAATTCTTTTCAAAATCCAGCCGACGGTAAGCGTTGGGCTAACAACCGTCAGACATCACCGTCGGACCAGGAATTGTAAACTGTCCCTCTCTCGCTGTAAGGCCGACGATTCGTCCCTTTATAAGAACACCTGACACCATAGCGATTGTTTCCTTTCTATCAGTTTCTTTTGATACATGCAAAACAAAGACCTGACACGCAATGATTTTCGCACTAGTACCATGGAAGATCCTAAAGTGTGGACGTATCTTCAATATATATCTTGAGATATAATACGTCGATCGTTGGTTTATATATCATATCGAAATTAAAATCAACATCTGCTATGAACTTCAAATTGTAATAGAATTCCTGTGGTGGACAGGGTCGTGGACAACGCTGCGGCCAGATACAAAATAATTCCCCTTGCATTTCAATTTTTGCGATAGTGAACACTCTAAGTACAGATAGACACACGGAAGTGGGGATAAACGAAGTTAACTGAATTAGTCCACAATTTTACAATGGTCAGAAGTATCGTATACTTCATTATGTACTATGATGCGTACCTATGAGTACGTGTTGCAAACGGAAAGAGAAATCTAACATACAACTATCGCTAAGAAGAATGCGAAAGAATAAACGTGAATTTGCAATCAAAATTTTTTTTTAGGATATATAAAGAAAATTGTGGAACATAAATAAAAACATTAATTATGATATAAATGCGATATTTATTTGACAAGTCAGTCAAGGCCTTACTCTTTACCATTGCAGTTTTTCATTTTAACTATGTCGTGATATTTCTGTTAGCGTCTTTTGATTATCAAAGTCTCCCGTTTAAGCGTTACTTAAATAAAATGTTTCTTTTCTTTAGTGCACTTTCACTCCCTAGTTTGTCTTCTTTACATACGCTTCAAAAGAGTAATAGGCCCGCTAAGTAAACGATGAAACAACTTGTGTACAAAATTTGAATTGATTTTATTGGTAGTTCATGGACGCAGGGAAGAATGTGAACAATGACTTGAATTTATGAATAACGTGGGGCCCTGGTACACAAACTTACTTTACTATAGGAGGAAGACGAAGTACATATATATATATATATATATATATATATATATATATACAT